>REGL01000320.1:226938-245409 GCA_004194395.1 Aurelia aurita complex sp. Pacific
TTTCATAGGGCCCTCTGATAAAAACTTTAATTACAATCTAAAAACACTAAAGTGAAAAGCTGCATTTTTATGTTTGAAGAATAAAAACATTATGGAAGGGGTCTCAATCAAACCGGAAGGAATACACCTACCTATATATATACATACATAGTCTAGATAAATAGGATCAGGAATTTTGTAACAATAAGCATTATTTGTGCACAGAATGAAGACCATAAATGAAATATCTGAAATATTCATAGGCCTTGTTAATGTATACAATCAAAACAATTCAGATATATCTTTTTTGCAGCCAACAGAACAGGAAAAAATTCTATCACTTCGTTACGTCCACTCCTTCACTTATATTTCCCCAATTCACCTTCTTGTATAAAATTCATTTTTTAAGCCCTCTTTCCGTTCCTTCACAGAAACTCCTGCCTTCACTTCAGAACTTAAATCTATGCTACAACTGCTTGGCGAATGCAGATAGTGAGGTACAGTATGCATCTTATGTTTTACCAAATCGAAGTTCAATTTTGGCCCCGCTGAACAAGGGCATTCTTGTAACACAATAGCATTAGTTGCTTTTGATTGACACCTCAATTCAAAGCGATTAGCGATTGCAGACAAAGTAAATTCTCTCAACCAGTAAGTAAAAACAAAAACAGCTGCAAAAGTTGCCCTGAAAACCTGTAGGGCAGACTCTCGCCTTAGTGAAGTCATGAATTTATACCGAAGGAAGAAGGATAAATCTAAGGGTGTGCCTGGTGGATTTTGCTTATTTGATTCTGAAGCCGGATGGAAGGCATTACAATTCTGGCATATTTAGGGCTCCAATGAAACAATTACCACTCAGCTCATACGGTGTCATCTGCGCAAAGCTGAAAGAAGATCCGAGGGCAGAGGGTTGAGGGGTGAGGAGAGATTTGAAGAGGAAGAGAGTCTCTGAAACAATCCATAAAACGCCATTTTCTGGTGCAATGATCATATCTTGATACTGGAGGTACTAGCCTGCATTGATTAAAACTTGTCACGTGATATGATTATTGATCACATTGCCCCCTTTCTTTCTCCTTCCCTGCTCGCATGTTCGTTAACTATTCTTCTTGGCTTATTTTCTGGCTCTTGTACCAAGGAGGGGTACACAATTTCGAGCTGATAAATGCACTTAAAGCAGTGATGATATAAAATCAGTAATTTAAACAAACATCACACTTAGAGGTATCACCCCGTAGAAAGTATGTGCAGTAATATGGAGGTTATTCAGTAGGACAGAGGTTGTTCAATGCGATGGAGGGATTATATCATGTTGTTGGAGGGATAACATGCAGTAAGTCGGTGAGTATTTAGTTATTCGGAGGGACAACAAACAGTGTCACGGAGGGATAACCCTAGGCTACTGCACATAGCTCTACAAGGGGAGTAGCCTATATCTTGAGCCTACGTTTACAAATCTTGAAAAATTCATTTTGAATTCATTCAGGATCTGGTTTGTAAAGAGAATATTAAATATATTTCAGTTGCCATTTCTCTGCCAAAATGGTGCCATTCTTTTCCACTGAAATCTTGTGACTCAATCATTACCTTTTCCTGTGTATGGATTTTATTTGAACATTTGAATTTTCTTTATTTCAGCACTTGCCTCCTGTACAGACTCTTAATCTTGGTTTCAATTCAATCAAACATGTTCCAGTCTTCACATTCGTTGTATCAAGAAGTCTCACCACCTTAGTCTTGTGTAACAACAGTTTAACATCTTTAGAAGGTACCTTCATACGTTTGTCATTGGCAGCTTGAATAGTTTTAAAGCGCAGAAATTAAACCCAATACTTTGACTGGTAATTCAAACCTTACCAAATTCTAAAAACACTACACTTTTTTTTTCTACAAATTCAATGTTAAAAATTTACAATTTACGAATTACCTAAGATTACAAACGAGCTACCATACAATACTACAGAAACGATACCAAGGGGTGCACAAGATCATGACTACCCCAGGGCCATCACATGAGAGAGATAAACTAAAATACAACTAAATATATCAGAAGCCCCCTAGCTATTCAGAAAAGAATTAGAATTGAACGATATTTTGCAAATGGAATTACACTTCGCCGAGATGGAAACTCGTAGAACACTACACTTCGCCGAGATTTCCAAATAAAACCAACAAAAATTTTCAAAAGCAGCAGGTTTTTATTTGCCATGGTGAAATGAAGTCTCTTCAAAGTCTGCCAAGCCTTCTGCCTTTTGGGTCAGAAAGTTTAAAAGGCTTTCCAAATCTACCAAACCTACCATTTTGAGAATTTCGAAGTCAATCAAACACGAATTCTGAGTAGGACTGACTCCAATCAAACACACTCTTTGCAACATTTTAAAGGAATCGACATAGTTAAAAGCTGGCCCGGACCAAGTTAAAAATGTAGCCTATTGCATTGACATTGACAACTTTGTCTCGTGCCATTTCATTGTTTAGCTGAAGAAACAATAGGTGCGTAGGCGTTCTCTTAGGCTATTTATAGCTGCAACTCAATATTCCTATTTCGGTTCTCTTTTAAAGTCGCACTGTTGTGGCGGTGATATGGAAAATAAAACCGTTCAAAAGAATATAGTTAGACAAGCTTCAGCNACAATTTACGAATTACCTAAGATTACAAACGAGCTACCATACAATACTACAGAAACGATACCAAGGGGTGCACAAGATCATGACTACCCCAGGGCCATCACATGAGAGAGATAAACTAAAATACAACTAAATATATCAGAAGCCCCCTAGCTATTCAGAAAAGAATTAGAATTGAACGATATTTTGCAAATGGAATTACACTTCGCCGAGATGGAAACTCGTAGAACACTACACTTCGCCGAGATTTCCAAATAAAACCAACAAAAATTTTCAAAAGCAGCAGGTTTTTATTTGCCATGGTGAAATGAAGTCTCTTCAAAGTCTGCCAAGCCTTCTGCCTTTTGGGTCAGAAAGTTTAAAAGGCTTTCCAAATCTACCAAACCTACCATTTTGAGAATTTCGAAGTCAATCAAACACGAATTCTGAGTAGGACTGACTCCAATCAAACACACTCTTTGCAACATTTAAAAGGAATCGACATAGTTAAAAGCTGGCCCGGACCAAGTTAAAAATGTAGCCTATTGCATTGACATTGACAACTTTGTCTCGTGCCATTTCATTGTTTAGCTGAAGAAACAATAGGTGCGTAGGCGTTCTCTTAGGCTATTTATAGCTGCAACTCAATATTCCTATTTCGGTTCTCTTTTAAAGTCGCACTGTTGTGGCGGTGATATGGAAAATAAAACCGTTCAAAAGAATATAGTTAGACAAGCTTCAGCAATTTCGCTGTACATCGAAATGCACGAAAACGATAACGATCTGACGCCCTTCATTTTTGAGAGAAAGTTTGATCCAAAAGCATAAAGGCTTGGTGAATATTCAAGTGCTAGACCTGCTGTTATTGATTTTATCTTAGGATCTAGCAAATGACATCCACGCCAGTGTGCCTTTAATGGTCTGTTTCTGAATTAGAGAAATAACGGGTCCACCAAAAAATTCAGCCATTTGAAAATCGAAGTACGTTAAGTACTGGATGAATTTGAATGATTCGAATTTCGCTTGACACCAGAAAGGCTGAAATATTTTTCTGATTTTCCTTACATTTTCATGAGCAAGGAACACTTAAGTAAACTCGAGTGTACGAAAATTCATTGGATGCGAAATGGTTTAAAACACTCGATCAATTCATAAGACCGTTCAAATTCATTTTAAATCGCTAGGTATCATTGTTGACGGGGGATTAAATTGGAACGAACAATTCAAGAAAGTTAAAGGGAAAGTCTCTGGTGCACTATGGTCTCTGAAAAAGCTAATTAAAATCGTTCCGCAATCCCAGCTGGTTAACATTTACCATGCCCTTGTGGAGAGTCATTTACGATATGCAAACGTCATTTGGTGGTCTCTCTCCAACACAAAAGTAGAAGCCCTTCAACGTCTTCAAAACAGAGCACATTCTATTATAGAAAGGGCAAAAATCAAAGATCAGTGGTCTAGTGACTGGTTGACGGTAGAACAACTAATAAAATTTGACCGATTGGTGATGACCTATAAGATGATGAATAAGATTTGCCCTGAAAGCCTTTGGGATAGATGTCAAACAAGAAACACGCACTCAACTTATAAAACAAGAAACTGCACGGATATTCAAATTCCAAGATATAATCTTGAGTATTCAAAGAAAAGCTTTCATTATTCGGGTCTGAAAGCTTGGAACGAGATCCCTACTACCATCAGGGAGCTCTCTACTTTGCAACAATTTAAAAAACACCTCAAAATACATTTGAGGAGCTGAATTCAACTCAAACACGACTCCCTGGAAGATCAGCCCCACCCTAGAACAATGAAATTCATTTTTTATATATTTTTTTGTAGGGTTTGTAGTTATGTATATTAAGTTTTGCTAAAGGGATTTTATCGTGTATAAATAATGTACCGGGTGCGCCAAAATAAACTATGCACGTTTGGCAGGCCACAATAAATCGTAAACTCGACGGATTTCGAAGATTTATGACTTAGTCGTTAGCAGAAAGCCTGAGTTAGATACTGGGATTTTTTGAAATTTTTTTTATTTTCAGTTTTTAGAGCTAGAAGCGAGTTTCCTAAAATTTTAGTTTTCGAAAACACTGAAAACGATAAAAAAACATCTACCAAGTTTTCTAAAGAATCCACATGAATGGACAAAGAGAGAACTTGTTCGTGGTGATTTGCGTGTTAGAAATCGACCAATTGTAATCTGCTGTACGAGAGTTCGTACTAAACCCCCAAATCCCCCTGAAAACGTTTTCTCTTTGTTCATTCATGTTGAATCTTTTAAAATTTTGATCGACATTTTTTGATCGTTTTCAATATTTTCGAAAAACGGCATTTTAAGAACCTTGCATCTAGCTCTACAAAATGAAAAAGGAAAAATTTGCAAAAAGTCCTAGAATCTAATTCAGGCTTTCTGCTAAAGATTAAGTCATGCATCTTCAAAATCGGTCCAGCGTACGATTTATTGTGGCCTGCTAAACGTGCATAGTTTATTTTGGCGCACCCGGTATATAATAATAATAAGGAATTTCTCTCACAGAATCTCCCTCAAGAGTTAGAGGAAATAGATTTTTAAACAATTTCTAAAGTTTGTAATCCCATGGCAGCCTAAAGTGTTATTGTTTAATGCTTGGGGGAGAAAAGATGTACTTTCATACTGGTCTGTGCGCAGAGATTCTTTACGATTTGATCGAGTGTTTTTGAGGCCCGTTTTTTAGGCATCTCGCGACTAAGGATGTTTTTTAAATTCGATTTTACCTGTATTTTCAGTGCTCATAAAAACGCGAGAAAAATGACAAAATACATCAATCTCTCGGATATCAAGCAGAATGCAATTTATTCAAATCCATCAAGTACTCTTTGTGCTATGAATTTTGGAAAGTGGGAACTTTTTCTGGCTCACCCTGCACGCGTTTAGATTTATTCTTATATTTTAAAAGGTTATTCATTACCAACCTATTTTTGCATGGAGCATTAGTGATCTACCCATGTATATTTCAAGGCTATATTATGCAGCTTGGTTTGTTTATATTTGATGCTGTACTAACAGGCTGCATAAATCATTTTTCTTCAATTAGTGATCATACGAAATCAAAGCAAGTTTTATGTGACTCTTCAATATAACGATGTTCTTACTTCAGTTATCTTTTTCTATTTCAGGCCTACAAATGTTTCGCAATTTGAAGACATTAGACTTGTCGTCTAACTGCCTTGTTAGTTTTGATAATCTCATCCCTCTTGCTCAGCTGCAATATCTAATAAAAGTAAGTATTATTTCTTTTGAGCTTTGGTCTGCTAACAGGCAGCCTTTGCCACGTATTCATTGCTATGTACGAGACAAACCAATGAAGATATGGCACGTGCAAGGTATGCCTGTTGCAAAGGCCCCTTTGGAGGAGAGGAAATATCGAATTTTGAACGCTATGGCTTTGTTTACGCTAAAGCTCCATTGTCAACTGCAATCCTTTGTATGCCAAATGAAAAGGGAGCAAAGAGAACCTTAGGCCTGGACTTGCTCCAAGTCTCGTTCTTTTCCCGTTCTTTCTTCCTTTCCCCGTGTTCTCTCCCCTTTCATCCTTTCCCCTCCCGTTTGTTCTCTCCCCTTTCCTTCTGTCCCCTTTCCTCCTTTCCCCTCCCGCATTGATCAAGAGCGAAACTTGGAGCAAGTCCGCCTTAGGCCAAAAACGACTTTCAGATAATGCAAAAGTCAACTTTGGCGCCATGGAGGACCATGGTTAGCAATGGGTCTTCATTTCATTTTATGCCATGTCTTGTCTTGAAGTAAGATACAATTTGAAATAGAGATTTCTTTTGTAAACAATTTTGCAACCGGCATGCCTTATGATACGAATACATCCTTTTGTGGTCTCTTTGTTCTCGCCATTTTGATAGTTCACGATGTTTTTGTGTAGATGTCACCATTATTAACATTTTGAGGAAACCATCAGTGAGGCGATCGAAACGAGTGAAATAAGCAAACATGAAATATCCATTGACTTGATAACGGGCTAAGCTCGAAACATCGTGTTTTAATCATACTCTGTACAATGTGCAATTTATTTTATATTAAATAGTTATATTATGAAATATCCATCCAGACAGCATGACGTCACAGCAGCGTTGAAAATACGATGTCGCCTTTTTTGGGGTATAAATCTTCAGAATATGTATATAGATTTCCGAGGGGCATTTCACTCACAAAATACCTCGTACACTTTTGACTAAAATCCTTTGTTTTCAAGAAAATCCACCAAAAATCCTTAAAGGGAATCGACATAGTTAAAAGCTGGCACGGGCCAGGTCAAAAATATAATCTATTGTACTCGACAATTTGGACGCATCCGGTTTTATTATCTAGGTAAAGAAACAATGGGTTTGTGGGCGTTTCTTTAGCCTATTTATAGCGGCTACAAGATATAGCTATGTCTATTCCCTTTAAAAGTCCTTTCGCTCTGGAAAAATCTCATACGCTTTTTAGGAAGACGGAAATGCCCCTCGTAGGTTTCTGTAGCAAATTTGCAAAAAGTTGCATGCAATTGCTCATGCATTCTCCCTCGTGATAGGGAGTAAAGAAAGACAGGTGGGAATCTCCAGTCAGCCCTAAACCAATAAAATTATTAAGCAAATATGCTATTCTTGAAAGCAAGCCATACAACTAATCCATAAGAGCTGTGAAAAACTTACCTTTGCGATGACAATGTTTGAAATAATGCGACAAACTCCATCAGTTGTAAGTTGCTCATCGCTTCTTTGTTGTGAAGTCATAACCTTGCTTTTCGAAGTTGGCCTATGTATCTACTAAAGTTTTGGAATGATTCCAAGCTTATAGACTTTATTTATTCAGATAGATAAACGAGACCCTCTCGAACTCCCAGTGTGACTCGATGCTTTGTAGTGGCTTCATGTACCTGCAGTCTGATTTTCGAGCTCGCTTAGTAAATTCACGGGACATGTCGTCTGTATGAAGCGTCTGCAGAAAAACTGTCGTAGGAGGTGATTAGAGACATATTTTACAATAAATTGATATGCAATCTTGCTCTTTAGCTAAGTTTGAAAGGCAATCCAGTCGAGTTTATGCCGAATTATCGTAAAGAAACGTTGGCAAGGCTGTCACCAATGGCAAGACGAGAGCCGGTATGTTGACCTAGATTACTACCAGTTTGAGCCTCTTAAGTCAAACTTCAGCCTTCATCTTCAAGTAACCGTAGAGCGACTTAGAGTGTCCACACTATGAGGGTTAATCCTCTCATCATTTTCCATGTAAAGGTTAAATGGTCGGGTTGAAGTATATTTGATCCCGATGTACAAGTCAGTAATCCTCTTTTTACGCTAGATCGGGGAAGCATTTGACCAAATGTTGTCGAAGGCGTGCCACCCAAGCTTAAAAAGCATACCGGTTCCTTGTATCAATTTCTCGAAAATTTATACCCGATCTTGTACCAATTTTCAATTGTATCTTGACTGCTGTTAACACAAAAAGTCACAGGAAACCTATAACATTTTAGTCAAATATCTGGTCTTAATGACTCCTTGCGTCCGTCTTTTACACCAAATGTTTTAGTTGTCATATCCAAGTCATCTTAGCTATGATAAGCAAAACATTATGAAAGCTGTGGGTTCAAAACAGGCTATTGTCTAATGATAGAGTGACACAGCCATCATTTTGGAAGTAGTGATCTGCATCGTAATGTAAACAGTAAGCTTTTTTCAATATTATGTGATTTTATGATGAATCGTGAATGATTCAATTTTTATGCAGAGATGTCCGCCCGTTCATATCGTTAAATGTTGATGTTAACGAATATTGTTTTGAAGTTTGAATCATCTCCGTTACAGGTTTTGTTGGACTCGCAAGTTCTTAACGACACAGAGTTACTCGTAAGTTCACCAATTTGCTTTTCTTACGTTTATCACAACAGCATTGTTTAGTTGGTTAAATCTCCTATTGGAAGCTCTCAAAAATGAAACATTCTAGTCCGAGATAATGCCAAAAGGTCAGCCTCTAACTAACATCGAGGAAGCTTTCAACTTAAAATCAGTCTAAGACTACATCCACACAATAGACCTTTTAGCTATTCTGCAAAAGAGCCTGGATCGAGCNATAAGCAAAACATTATGAAAGCTGTGGGTTCAAAACAGGCTATTGTCTAATGATAGAGTGACACAGCCATCATTTTGGAAGTAGTGATCTGCATCGTAATGTAAACAGTAAGCTTTTTTCAATATTATGTGATTTTATGATGAATCGTGAATGATTCAATTTTTATGCAGAGATGTCCGCCCGTTCATATCGTTAAATGTTGATGTTAACGAATATTGTTTTGAAGTTTGAATCATCTCCGTTACAGGTTTTGTTGGACTCGCAAGTTCTTAACGACACAGAGTTACTCGTAAGTTCACCAATTTGCTTTTCTTACGTTTATCACAACAGCATTGTTTAGTTGGTTAAATCTCCTATTGGAAGCTCTCAAAAATGAAACATTCTAGTCCGAGATAATGCCAAAAGGTCAGCCTCTAACTAACATCGAGGAAGCTTTCAACTTAAAATCAGTCTAAGACTACATCCACACAATAGACCTTTTAGCTATTCTGCAAAAGAGCCTGGATCGAGCGTTATTTTTATACATTTTTATACGCGACGTTTGATCGAGCGGCGTTAGAGCTTCTTTCACTATTGCGCACATTCGAAATTTCTACAAAATGTAGCAAAATATCGTTCGATTCTGATTCTTTTCATAATAGCTAAAAGGTCTATACCGCAAAATTGTGAAGCGGCGATAAATGTGACGGTTTTAAAGAATTTGGCCAATGTTCACACGATATTTGATTTGATTTGATTTGATTAAATATCTTTAAAGAGGATGCCCCAATCACCAAGAGGTGCTTTTCATGGGGGTCCTCAAAAGTAAAAAGTTACAATGTAGGCATAAAAAATAGAAATTAATAGTAAACTACCTAAACTTAATAAAATCTCACACAGCTAAAAGCGATTACAGTCCTTCGTTACAATTCAAAATTGTTCATTCTGTTCTTTAAAAAAATAATATGAAGATCTTTGCTTCCCCCAATTAGTTCTTGAATTCGGTACTCTAACGTTCCCCTTATTTCGAGTATTATAGGTATGTATNAATAAGCAAAACATTATGAAAGCTGTGGGTTCAAAACAGGCTATTGTCTAATGATAGAGTGACACAGCCATCATTTTGGAAGTAGTGATCTGCATTGTAATGTAACCGGTAAGCTTTTTTTCAATATTATGTGATGTTTTTTATGAATCGTCAATGATTCAATTTTATGCAGAGATGTTCGCCCGTTCATATCGTTAAATGTTGATGTTAACGAATAGTGTTTTGAAGTTTGAATCATCTCCGTTACAGGTTTTATTGGACTCTCAAGTTCTTAACGACACAGAGTTACTCGTAAGTTCACCAATTTGCTTTTCTTACGTTTATCACAACAGCATTGTTTAGTTGGTTAAATCTCCTATTGGAAGCAATCAAAAATGAGAAATTCTAGTCCGAGATAGTGCCAGAAGGTCAGCCCCTAACTAACATCGAGGAAGCTTTTAACTTGAAATCAGTCTAAGACTACATTCGCACAATACCCCAAAATTGTGAAACGGCGATAAATGTGACGGTTTTGAAGAATTTGGCCAATGTTCACACGATACCGGCACGCCTCCTGCACAATTTGAAAATATTAGAACAAGTTACAGTACCCAATTCTTTGCAATCTCTGTGACGAGGCTTGAATTTGACGCTAGAGAGATCTATCTACAGGGTGTCCCAAAAAATTGTGCCCCGTTTGCCTGAAGATTGCGACAAAACGGCAAAAGATTCTCGCCAAACTTTTGCACGATATTGCTCTTCAGATATTCAATTAAAGTTTGATACCATCCCCGTAAAAGTCCGTTGAAAAATGATGGAGCTATGACCTTCAGAAGACCAAATTTGCCTCATGACTGAAACCAGCGGTCGGCCATTTTGTCTTACTATTTTGCAGTGATAAGTATCTTCACGTGAGGTAAGAAAAAATTTCTGTGAGGTCAGAAATAGTAGAACACTCCGAGGATTATCGGAATTTCACGAGAGCTTTGACACTGGAGGCTGCTGTTTCATTTTCAATCCATGAAGCTATTTATCGCTGCAAAATAGTAAAACAAAATGGCCGACCGCTGGTTTCAGTGAAAGGGCAAATTTGGTTTCTTGAAGGTCATAGCTCCATCATTTTTCAACGGATTTTCATGGGGATTGTGGCAAAGTTTAATTGAACATCTGAAGAGTGCCATCCTGCAAAATTTTTTCGAGAATCTTTTGCCGTTTTGTCACAATCTTCAGACAAACGGGGCACAATCATGTTGGGACACCCTGTAGACATACAGAATCAACCAACTTCGGCTCGAAACGTCTGAAAATTTTTGTTTCGTCATTTTCGAATGTTCAGAGGACGCCGTTTTCAAATTGAGTTGGTTCGAATTCTGTTTTCAGTTTTTTGAAAGCTGCGTTCAGTTATTGTGTTTGAGCTACAACAATATTTTTCTTTTCCGTAGATACTGGGTATGCATGTGGAACCTGCGCCTCTAAATTCATATATCCCGAAGAAGCCTCTGGGTCGTCCATCAACAAGTCTGGTCGGGCTGGCTAATTCTAATTCTGTCAAACGATTGTCGGAAAGAACCCCGCTAAATTCAAGCACACCGAATGGTATCAAGCCGCAGGTTTGTTGGAGATATGTTATGTTTGTTAAAGACCCTCTTCTGCTAACCATTTGGCTTTGCATGCCTTGTTGGGGAGATGAGATACGGTTTGTCCGAGGAAACTTACGTGTCCCCCGTGCAGTAGGTTAATGCTCAGTTCAGTTCATTTCAGTTCAGTTCAGTTCAGTTCAGTTCAGTTCAGTTCAGTTCAGTTCATATATATTTTAAATCCACAACATACAATTCATAAATTACTCTACTAACAGATAACTAAACTACAAGGAAATAAGATATCACAGAAATTAATACATTGATACGGAAAATTAATACAATATACAAATACAGAGAAATGAGATAAATTGTATGGAGTGAATTACTTAAAGGAGGAGCTCTCTCAATAGGTAAACTAATCGAGGCCCCCCCCTATCCTATGATGATTTTAAATGACTATGGTTGCATTTAAATGATTCAAGAAATATGCGCATTTGATTTTCACGCAAAAAATAGTTCAGAATTATTGATTGGCCTTGTTCAGTAAGTAAATTGTCAGTTGCTTTTTGAATTATATTTTCGATGGAGCATTTCGGAGTTCCACAGGTAATGAATTCCAGAATTTTAGCACCAAGATATCGAATTGACTTTAGACCATATTTAAGACTGTTCATTCGAGATAAGTATAGATCACTTTGACTGGCCTGTCTAGTAGAATATTGATGAACAGATGAGTTGAGTAGAAAGAAGTTGTGAAAGCAACTACGTGAAGTTTTATTAAAAGAGTCAAAGACAAAGGTTAAAAGACGAAGTNACTCTTTGCTGACCCAAGGTGTTTTCTGCCCTTTGAGTCTTATCAATTTAGTTGGTGCGTGCTCCTCCGCTATTTCACAGAACAATTTTTCCCAAAGAAAAAGGGCATCATCAACGGATTGAACGCCATCAATAACATGCCATGGAACATTCGCTAAATCTTTCAAGAAAGCCTCCTTTACGTAGTTCTTAAAAGTCCTCGATTCATATGTCCGAGACGGTAGTTTAGGGACGCCACTTTTAAACACACACATGATAATGCTATGGTCACTGATGGACGATGAAATAA
Organism: Aurelia aurita complex sp. Pacific; assembly: GCA_004194395.1. NCBI lineage: Eukaryota > Metazoa > Cnidaria > Scyphozoa > Semaeostomeae > Ulmaridae > Aurelia > Aurelia aurita complex sp. Pacific. Next base: position 239,307 of record REGL01000320.1, read on the forward strand.
CCTCAGTTATCGTCATATCGGCACACCTCCTGCACATTTTTAAAACGTTAGAACAAGTGACAGTACCCAATTCTTTGCAATCTCTGTGACGAGGCTTGAATTTTACGCTAGAGAGATTTATCTAGAAATACAGAAGCAACCAACGTCAGCTCGAAACGTCTGAAAATTTTTCCTTTCGTCATTTTCGAATGTTCGCAGGACGCTGGTTTTCAAATTGAATTGGTTCCAATTCTGTTTTCAGTTTTTAAAAGCTGCATTCAGTTATTGTGTGTGAGCTACAACAATATTTTTCTCTTCCGTAGATACTGGGTATGCATGTGGAACCTGCGCCTCTAAATTCATATATCCCGAAGAAGCCTCTGGGTCGTCCATCAACAAGTCTGCTCGGGTTGGCTAATTCTGTCCAACGATTGTCGGAAGGAACCCCGCTAAGTTCAAGCACACCGAATGGTATCAAGCCGCAGGTTGGTTGGAGATATGTTATGTTTGTTTTCTGCTAACCATTTGGCTTTGCATGCCTTGTTGGGGAGATGAGATACGGTTTGTCCGAGGAAACTTATGTGTCCCCCGTGCAGTAGGTTAATGCTCATGCGCCCGTCAGAGTTCCAACCCAAAATGCTACTGCGCATGAGCATTAACCTATTGCACGGGGGGAACACATACGTTTTCTCGGACAAACTGTATCTCGTCTCCCCAACAATGCCACGCATAAGAAAACAACACGAACACAAGCTAAGCAATGGCGATGGTAAATGTTTACGGTTCTTCTGCCAGGCTTGAAGAAGGACACGGAGCGGAGAATAGACCGCTCTGCTTTCCTGTGGGAGTCTCAGGTGACACTTTTTCCTCTGTGTCCATTGTCAATTGATTTTTCTTCCGTTATGAAAGGATTGGTCCAAAAGAAAAACATTGGCCTCTTCCCAGACTTTCAGATGGTCTGAAGGTCTTTTTGCAGTGTATTATAGGACAGCAACAGTGGGCAAGGCCTTGTGGCTAGCAGAGGGTCATTAAAGCATTAGAACACCATGTTTATTAGTTCAAGGGTTGTATCATTCTTTCAAAGACTGTACGGGATCATTGCTATGTATTCAAACAGGTTTTGTCTCGAGATCTTAAGACGTTTTTGTTTGGCTCCTACTTGTGCTTACAACTAATGGTTAAATTTAAAAGGACTTTAAAGATACTTAAAACCATCGTAAGGTCCAGGGTTTTTAAGAAAACATGAATAATTTTCAAGAAAGCCATAGTTTATGAATGTCTACAACAGTCAGTTAATATGAAAGTCTTTCACCCTTATGGTTTACGATGTAGAAAGCCGATGGCATTAACCTTGAAATGAGTTGAAATATGCATTACTCTATAATTTTGAAAAATATTGAAATTTTCCGAAAAGTCTAATGGTAAGATTTTAGCAAAGTAGCTGAAATTTTTCTCAAGCCATTCAGTTCATAGACTTGGGGCAAGTCTATTCAATTCACGTAAATAGTGATCGAATTTCGCAGTAATATGCTTTGCATCCTTAGCAATGTTTCTCTGAGGCACAAAACAGGTTGTTCTGGTTTTTGAACAGTTTATCCCTGAGTTTCTTGTTGAGCGGTGGTGGGTTATTTGTTGTTGTTGTTAGTCTACGTTATTCTTAACGAGGAAGACAACTAAAATATATTCGACAGGATCAAGTTGTAGCAAACTGCCCATCTTTTGTTCACTTTCTCAGTAAGTTTTGTGTTATTATCCTTATATTCTCCTTACTTTCTCAGCGGTCTTCAAGGAGAAGAGAAAATAGAAAAGTTCGGGAAGTTCAGATAAGTGACCAGAGTTCTATGGTAAATTCGCTTGAAGATTTAACGCAAGATTCGAAAAGTGAGTGTGTTTATTTTGTATTGAAGAGATACGAGAAAGAGTGAAATGATAAGTTACAGAGTCGGCTTTTTGAGTCATGTTGAAATTGACAAGTTATTGATTTTGTAAACAAATGACTAATGGGTGTCCCAAAATGATATATTATTGTTTGATTGCTTAAATGTCCATAACCAATGAACCGATTTTCAAAAACCTTGTTTTATTTGGTTGCCTAAAGGCTAAGTTGTATTTTAAGATGTTGTTTGTGGTTTTACCACGGCGCTTTCATGTCGAAAAGAAGATTGATAAACCTGCTCAAATTCAAGCCTTAGATGGCATGAGAAAGAAACGGCCTATTTTTCCAGTCAACATTTTAGATGTGATACAAAAGCCTGAACTCCTATTCGTATTCTCTGAACTCAGTATTAACTGAACTCGTATTCTCTGAACGACATATATTCTCTGAACGACATATAAGTTCAGCTTTTTTCATCACATCTAAAATATTGAATGGGAAAGTAGGCCGTTTCTTTTTCATGCCATCTAAGGCTTGAATTTGAGCAGGTTTATTGATCTTCTTTTCAACATGAAGACATCGACCTAAACCACAACCAACATCCTTAAATATGATTTAGCCTTTTGACAATCGGATAAAACAAAGTTCTCGAAAATTGGTTCATCGGTTATGGACATATAAGCAATCAAACGATAATACATCATTTTGGGACACCCGGTACAACAGCCTCGAAAGGTTGAAATAGGTAAGTTTTGAAGTTGCCTTTAATGGCACTCTAGGTTTAGATAAATATAGAATTCGCGTAGGGCTGTAATGCCGTCATTAAGGTTAGCTTTGTCTGACCATATTCTGTCTTAACTTAGGTGTCACTTGAAAATACCTGCGAATGACATACCGGGTGTCCCAACAAACTATACAAATTTGGAAAAAAAAAAAAAAAAAAAAAAAAAAAGTTTAAGATCTTTGAAGATTGCAAGAGAGGGTGACAGCGAGGCTGAAATGAGATAGCTCTGGCTGCTTTTTTCTGTAATTTAAAAATTGGATCAACGTATGATGCATATGTTTGACCCCAAACAATAAGGCCATATTGTAAGAAGGACAGAAACAAAGCATTGTACAAGCAGAGCAAGACATCTAGTGGAAGTAAGTTCCTAATTTTGAAAAAGATTCCACAAGTTCTGCTCCCGTCAGAGTTCCAACGTCAATGCTCATGCGCCCGTCAGAGTTCCAACCCAAAACACTACTGCGCATGAGCATTAACCTATTGCACGGGTGGAACACATACGTTTTCTCGGACAAACTGTATCTCGTCTCCCCAACAATGCCACGCATAAGAAAAACAACACGAACACAAGCTAAGCAATAGCAATGGTAAATGTTTACGGCTCTCCTGCCAGGCTTGAAGAAGGACACGGAGAATAGACCGCTCTGCTTTCCTCTGAGAGTCTTAGGTGACACTTTTTCCTCTGTGTCCATTGTCACTTGATTTTTCTTCCGTATGGAAGGACTGATCCAAATTTAAAACATTGGCCTAGCTTCCCAGACTTTCAGATTGTCTGAAGGTCTCCTTGCAGTGTATTATAGGACAGCAACAGTGGGTAAGGCCTTGTGGCTAGCAGAGGGTCATTAAAGCATTAGAACACCATGTTTATTAGTTCAAGGGTTGTATCATTCTTTTCAAAGACTGTACGGGATCATTGCTATAAATTCAGACAAGTTTTATCTCGAGATCTTAAGACATTTTGTTTGGCTCCTGCTTGTACTTACAACTAAAGGTTAAATTTAAAAAGACTTTAAACACAATTAAAACCATCGTAAGGTCCAGGTTCTTCAAGAAAACATAGAATAATTTCCAAGAAAGCCATAGTTTATGAATGTCTACAACAGTCAGTTAATATGAAAGTCTTTCACCCTTATGGTTTACGATGTAGAAAGCCGATGGCCCCGAAATGAGTTGAAATATGCATTACTCTATAATTTCGAAAAATATTGAAATTTTCCGAAAAGTTTAATGGTAGGATTTTAGCAAAGTAGCTGAAATTTCTTTCAATTCAAGGAAATAATGATCAAATTTTACAGCAATATTTTTGAAGATTTAGAACCCTTGCTACTTGGAATACTTTGCTTTGCATCCTCAGCAATGTTTTTCTGAGGCACAAAATAGGTTGTTCTGGTTTTGGAACAGTTTATCCCCGAGTTTCTTGTTGAGCGGTCGGTGGCGGGTTATTTTTGTTGTTGTGTAACAAAATAAAGGGCTTTTGTCACAAGTCTACGTTATTCTTAACGAGAAAGACAACTAAAATATATTCAACAAGATCAAGTTGTAGCAAACTGCCCATATTTTGTTCACTTTCTCAGTAAGTTTTGTGTTATTATGCTTATATTCTCCTTACTTTCTCAGCAGTCTTCAAGGAGAAGGGAAAATAGAAAAGTTCGGGAAGTTCAGATAAGTGACCAGAGTTCTATGGTAAATTCGCTGGAAGATTTAACGCAAGATTTGAAAAGTGAGTGTGCTTATTTTGTATCGACGAGATACGCGAAAGAGTGAAATGATAAGTTGCAGAGTGGACTTTTTGAGTCATGTTGAAATTGACAAGTTATTGATTTTGTAAACAAATGAATACAACAGCCTTGAAAGGTTGAAATAGGTAAGTTTTGAAGTTGCCTTTAAAGACACTGTAGGTTTAAATAAATATAGAATTCGTGTAGGGCTGTAATGCCGTCATTAAGGTTAACTTTGTCTGACCATTTTCTGTCTTAAATTAGATGTCACTTGATAATACCTGCGAAAGACATACCGGGTGTCCCAAAAAACTATAAAAATTTGGTTGACTCCATCGATGTGAATTTAGCTTTAATTAATGGCTAATCTCTCTCCACATGTTCCTGGATAGTTAACTTGAAGATAGACACCTCGTTTATAGATATTGGTGCTTTGAAAGCAGAAATATCAATCTTGAAAGCTCAAATTTGTATCAACCTGCAAACCAGAGCTTTGGCCTTTTGGCCTAAGCAAGTCCCTGAAGCACATCGACATTAAGAACTGAAATTAATGAAAAAATTAAGAAACTGGCCAATGTGTAACTGGGGGATTACTTCTGGAAAACAGAATAACATAATATCTAATATTGTTCAAATTTTATCAAGGCTATCGTTGATTTATACGCTGTGCCTTAAGAAATTGCTTAGGCCAAAAAACGTTTCGAACGAAATTTAGAGACCCTTAGAGACACTCTAAGGAGAAACTCGTGGGGTTTCCAGAATCAATTTCCACTCATGCCCTGCATTGTTGAGTTTGTCTCCAAGATGCTCTTATTTGACTATGTATGGATAACCGGTGATTGATTTAGCTTATTTTTTCCTTGAAGGCAAAACACAAAATGGAGGCATACCGGGTTTAGAGAGACAGGGCTCATTTAGCAGTGTAAGAAGTGCTGTTGATGCATCCATCCTTTGGATTCATAACTCTGAAAGTGGCAATATGGAAGGTAATGACATTTTGCAGAATTTTCTATTTAGTTTTATCAGTAGTCATCGTCTGGCAAGAATTTTGCTGAATGACCCGAAAACTGTGCGGAGAAGCTGTTGTACCGGGCGATCAAAAAAAAAGATATCATGTTTGGTGGGCTGTAGAATAAAGAGTACGTGGCTGATAACAAAAACTAAGACCTTAATCTGTCTATGGCTAACTTAGATGTGAGCATTTTTTTGGTAAAAGCACCCTTCTGTCATCCCCAGAAATTATAAAAATGTTCATAAGGGGTTGGTATGGGAAAGTGAATTCCACGCTCGATTTTGGCCCATGATTTACTTGCCATTGAAATATAAATTCATTACAATAATGGTCTATTGCAGAAGTAGAATTTAGTGTCAATGGTAGGTAAATCATGAACCAGAATAGAACGTGGAATTCTCTTCCCCATACTAACCCCTTTCCAGCTTTTTTGTTTTTTGGGTCTAAAAGATGAGTGCTATTACCAAACAAAATTTGCACATCTTAGTTAGCCTTTGGCTGATAGATTAACAGTTTAGCTTTGGATATCGGCCACGTAACTGTAAACGCGTTAACTTTGACTCACGCGGTATAAGATAAAGCAATAGACCATTTGCCAATTAGGAAAAAGGGATTGAGGCGAGCGCGGCCAATTCCGACAGCCCTAGTAACATGGGGGAATCCTCTCCACTTCAGAATATCTTATTCGATGTATTTCCCACGATCGATTTGTAGAGTAGGGCACATCAACGAAC
>REGL01000320.1:251375-279111 GCA_004194395.1 Aurelia aurita complex sp. Pacific
CATACACCCATTTATTTTGTCCGTCTCTAGTAAACTGAAAGATGTCTATAAATTGCATACAATGTCTGTCAGAGCTGAAAATGAGACATAAAGGAACATTGTTAAGAACTCCAACAATCTTTTGGATGCGTGTTGTACAATATTTCACATTAAACAATAATTAAAGTAACATAAATCGTAATTTGAAGAGAGTATGATATTTTAAAGTTTCAAGCCAAGATTAATTTAGAGCTAAGCCCGTGTCTTGGAAGCTTCAAAGCATTGTCAAAATATCAGTCTTTCCAAATTACGATTTATATTACTTTAACTGTTTGTTTTATGTGAAGGGCTGTGTGTTATTTCTTCATTCATGTAAACCCTGTTTTCCAAGCTGAATGAATTACTGTGAAACATTGCTATTTTCAGGATTTTCAGGGGAGTAGAACGTTTTGCTAGTTTTAAAAATTTCTATGAATTAGCGATGTTTGTTCATTGGGTGTCCCAAAAATGTATTCACTTTTGAAAAATCACCAAAATTTGATTACGAGGCTGACCTTATCTTCTTTGGGCAAGTAAATCAAAGACCAAATTATTTCCCCGCACTGATCTTGTAATTGTTTGAAAATTGGCAAGTTTGGCTCTTTTTAGAGCTGCCTGGGTGTGAATCATACTACAGAAAAGTAATGATGATTTCCAAATCAATTTCTTTGTGCATAGTAAGCTTTTAGTTTGGTCATAAATGACAGAATGAAATGCGCACTGTCATTGGAGACCTCAAGGATAATGAACAATTTGAAAGTATTGGCTCCTTGGCAAGACTGCTAATTTTGTCAAAATTTATAGCTCAAAATAAGGTTTTTCAATGTGTAATTTTTCACATTTTAGTACTGGAAAACAAAAATTTTATCATTTTCAAATATTTTTGGGTCATTGAGAAAACAAATCACAAAGAAATTTTTATCATAGGATTGATAATCGATTTTTGATGACTTTTTAATCAGGAGTACTCTTTTGGGACAGCTGGTGTATCTGAAGGGTGGAGCAAAGTGACACATTTTGGAAAATGGAAGGTTCACACTGACCTTTAAAACGGTTGGAATCAAATTTGAGTCTCTAATTCAGAATGGCTGAATTATCGGTTGCTGAAGATCCTAACTTTGTTCCTCGACTTTGCTCAGGATCCTTTCTCTGTGGACATGGCTTGGATGGAAACACAAAGATATACAACAAAGAAAGCTGCTGAGTTTTGCCAAGAACCATTTTTGAGGTTACAGTCGAGAGGGGATGATTGTGAGCATAGGCATCAAATCTCTGAAGCGAATTGCGCGAACGTTAATGCAGCTTTCTTTGATGTAACGGCTTGAAAAGTACTGCAGGTGCTTTTCGATGATTTTTTTGGTAATCTTTGATATCTTGATTACATTAAAATCCTAAAATATCGAACGAATAAAGTTCGGACTAAACATTTTTGGACTAAAATATTTCGGTCATTTTTTCACAGCATTTCGGTCGTTTTTACAGAAATTTCGGACAACTACAAAACTACATATTTACAATTTATTTTAGTTTATTTTATACTAAAAATGTCATACAGTTATAGATCGTGCTTCATTTTTCGTCAGAAATTCCAACAAATGATTGTTGTTGAGGATGATGAGAATGATTGCTAAGATGTTTTCGCAACTTAACACCCTCACATCATTAATTTTCATTGAAAACCGTTTCGTGTTCAAGCCATTAAGTTTTAAAACAGTGGAAATGTTTCGCTGTTATATTTCTATGCTGCGAAAAATTTCGGACATTAAAATCTTCAGACGTATGAAATCTCCGAAAATATTACCGTCCAAAACTTTTGTCTTTTAAAGTATTTCCAGAATTGCGGTATCTTTCTATTTATTGAAAGAATTCGCGAAAAGCTTCGAAAAAAGTAGAATCATCGTAAATCCTATACTAATGGCGGGAAAAGGGTACAACCTAGAAAACAATGTTTATTATGGTCTACAGTATGTTGGTAAGCAGGAATCTGTAGCTTTTCTGATTTAAGATATAACATATATTGTTTCCCGCACGTGTCCATTGTGTCCTGCACAAATTTTGGTGGATGGGGTGAATACACAACTAAAGTACTCTTGAAAATCCATCGATATCTCTGAAATCTTACAACATTTGAATATTTTTTTTGTTTCTCTACGAAATTCAAAAGTCCATTTTGAAAATATCACTTTCATTTTGAGGAAAATAGTGGAAAATCTATGTGATCTGTCCTATTAAAAAATCTGTAAAATTTTCTGTTCGAAAGAAGTTTGTTTACTTTACGTGATCCAGCCCCTTCCCTTCCATTCGTGCAATTTTTACAAAGATTTTATGCCTATGCTATTATTGTGGGTAATTTCTACAGGAAATCATATTTATTGCATGTATATCTTAAATTTCAATCCAAGACACTTAACATTTTTCTTCTTCTTGTCCTTTTCAGCAAAAACAACGTTGTCAGCTGAAGAGATGCGATCAGATAAAGCGGATGATAGTATTTATAGCAATGTTCCTGTCAAGATCGACATAGATGATCTCTCGGCGAATTCAGGAAGCTCAATAAGCGTCTTTTCAGATCATGGTAAGATTAAACATAGGGCTCAAATCTTTAAAAAGGTCGGTGTAAAATTCAATTACAGTTTTCTTTTAATTAAATGGCTTTCAAGGAACTTAGGGTTTTTTGCTGTAATTCTGCCGTGGAAATTTATTGATATCTTGATTAGTTTGAAAATGGCGGCATTTATTAAATTTGAGGCTATGACGTCAACAAATTTCTAAATCCTAAACCAGAAAAGCTATCGATTTCTGCTTGGCACCATATTGTAGACCTTCATGAACTATGGATTTCTTGAAGGTTATATCCTTTTTCATCTATTCATTTAGCATTACAATAATTTGAAATTTTAGGTTACAAATCTTTAAATCGATGAAAAAATGTGGGTGTAAATTCTATGACCGATTTCTTTTTATTGAATGGCTTGAAAGAAACTTTAGCTACATATCTATAATTCTAACCGTTGGACTTTTCAGAAATCTTGACTTTTTTGCGAAATTGCCGCTTGTTTCATATTTCGCGTCGTCTGAGGATGTGACGTCATCAAATCTCTAATTCATAAACCAGAAAAATGAATGACTTTTGCTCAAACCAAAAACAGTCTTACCATGCTACGCTTTGACTTTTGATTTGACGTTTGGTAAAATTCTGTGAACTATGGTTTTCTTGAAAATAATTTCATATTTCATCAACAAGTTTAGAAATTACAATGGTCTTAAGTTTTTTCAAAAATTTTCTTTAATTCGTAACAAAGGAAACATTCTATTTCTGAAAAAATTGAAGATTTCAGAAAAGTCCAACGCTGGAATTATAGCGAAACAGCTAAAGTTTCTTTGAAGCCATTCAGTTCAAAGAAATGGGTCATAAAATTTTTAATGTCTGTGGAACCTTTGCTGGGTTGCCGTGCTTTGTGAGGTATTATCTTTAATCAATATAAAATTAAAAAAACCACCGATAACCTCGTCTCAGGTCGTGGCCTTCACCAATTTACCGGGCCTACATATCTAATTCAGAGTTAAATAATCTCCATTCTCTTCCAGTGAACATTTTTGGGAAGACTTGAAGTAGAGATGGATTTGAAGTAATCTGGGGGAAATCTGTTGTTTGTAAAATTATTGACCTCTGTTCCTTACTCAAATTTAGTACTCCCATGCAAATTTGGAATTTGGCGTTTTTCACATCTTCCAAAGCATGGACTGGAAAACGAGGGGAAGGTTTGAAAAATAATTGAATTGGCAACTTTTCGTTGTGAGTCACCCGGTACAAGAAGAAGAAATGAAGAATATGCCTGATGATTCAAAAAAATGCATCCTCTGATTAGATAATCGTACAAGAAAAGCAATGCAACCAATTTAAAGAATTTTAGATCCAACATCTTACTGTGGATTTGCTTTAAGTTTTGAGATTTTTTCGCGATTTTAGGTACATTATTTCCTTCTAGATTAGGAATTAGCTGAAAGTTTTATTTCTTGATATACCCAAGAGCAACTAACAATAACGTTTTCTCAATCATGTAGATTTTAACTTCTAGATTCCCAGCATTGATGGTAAAGTAAAACTACATTTCAAAAGTTTCCGTAACATTAGAAAGCAATGCATGGGCTAAGAAAAACTTTTCTTTTCCATATTAGTCGTCGAAAAATGAATCAAATTTAGCCAATCATTTGCAGTTTTAGGACAGGCCCGCGGAAGCCAATTTTCTGGAATTCTTCCTTTGAGATTACGAGAATTCATTGTGAAATTATGAATAGATTTTCAAAATTTGGTTAAACTCTCAATCAAACATTGGAGTTGCAATTTTTCATGTCGTTGTTATAGTGTTTGTGCTACAATTTTTCAAAGAGTTTATACATTTTCCTGACTTATCCAGTAGGAGGAAGGATGTTTCTTTCCTATATTCAATATAAATGTTTACAATGACGAATTACCTAAGACGCTATGAAATTCTATACCACACAACAAGGACGATACCAGGAGGAGGAAAATATCATGATTACCCCCTGGCATTTAACAATATACCTAAAATACTATGAACTATACAATTAAAAAGGCTACTTAGTTAACTGCAAAATGATTTTACAACTGTAAGAATTTTTGCATTTGTATCAAACGGTAACTGTTCATTGCCACAGAGGATGATTTTTAGCAACTGTTCATTTTGAAATATTTATCAAACCATGAGGCAACGATATCGCATTTACACGGTCGAGAAGATCATGTCTATTTGCATCATAAATGTGGCAGAGGAGGAAATAGTGTTCCGTATGCTCAACACCATCATTTGTTGGGCACAAAGGAAAGGGTTCAAAGTACCCATGAAATTATGCTTAAATTTGTGATTTTTCTGCATAATCAATTAAAATTAGAGCTCAAAAGTACATCTACTGTGCCTATCATGGCGGGAATAGACACTCAGTCATCGGAGTTCCCACCATGAAAGGCACTTGCAATTCAATAATTACAATACACTAGAAAGAAAGAAAAAACTAAAGGACAAAGTTAATGTCTGTCTCACGTTAGATGTCAGGCAATGACATCAGCGAGTAAGAAACAATTTGGAAGTTGGAGAGAACACAAATGCAAGGCAATGAACAGTGGGCCCCCATGCAAAGACGGCTCCCATTTGAAAATTTAGCTTACTTAATTTTAGCTTAAGGATGGATAAAGAGGGAGAACGTTTAGTAGGATTGTTAGATTTCTACTAATTTCTATTTGATTGAACTTTTTCTGTATTCTTCGTTTTCTCAGTCTTTAGCACCACTGATGAAGGACACAGCCTGATAAGTTTAGCTTAGATTTCTATAGCGTTTTAATTCATACTTTAAGATTTGCCTGAAACAACAGACTTATCGTTATGAACAGTCAAAGGCAACATTTGTTAAGCTGTGGGGTAAAAATGTTAAAACCTGCAAAAGAACGCAAAGCAAAGTTGTAACTTTTTTAGCCCAGAGGCTAATTCTTGTTGCCCTTGAGTGATCGGATGGCGTTAGGGGGCATTTGACCAAGATGCATTGCGTTTAATGATCGAATTTCTATAGAATCACTGTTGATCCCATTATAGAACGCAATGCATCTTGGGCAAATGCCCCCGACGCCATCTTTTTTGGAATTGTCTATTACAATCACAGTTACAATTAACGCAGCAACACATGTCAAATTGTTGAACTCTGTGAGACAAAATAAGATAACCTTTATATTTTCTTAGACCATCAGCACTAGGTTTACGAATATTCTCTTTGCTATGCTACGCTTATTGATCGATAGACTATTGCCTTTGCTTTTTCAACTGTATTTTGGTTGTTTATGATGTTTCATCTCCACTATGCTTGCAGATGATTCACCTGTATATTTGGTTGAAAGTGTAACTATTGGTGACAAGGACGAAATAGAAGAGAAGGAATCTTTGTTTGTCATCTTGAAGAAACCTTACCTTATTGAAAAAGATCCAGTCACTGGTGATGTAAGTTGTCAAGAAACTCTTTTAACTACTTGAACTGTATTAAATACATGAAATAAAATCTGCCAAATTCAGACCCTACTTAAAGGAGCAATGGGATCAGCCACATGCAGATGTAATGTATGCTTTCGAACATGATTTTATTGTACGAATGTATGAAAAAATGCATTAAAAATGTTTTTTTCCATTGATAGAATTACAATTTATAACGGATGAGTAGGAAAAAACGCCTAGTGTTTGAAAACGTACTGCTCCCTGAATATCGAAGCAATGATATTGAGAACTGTTTTGTTTCATTGACAATTTGTTCAATTAGATTCCGTAATTTACCCGTCTTTAACGGTCATTCCTTCCCGTTAATATGGGAGATTTTCTACAGAGAGCCCCTTTCAAAGCCTGCAAAACGAGTGAAAACGACGAGAAATCTCCTGGGTTTTCCTTCCTAACAATAAGGACACTTACGTATATCAGCATATTTTTTGACCTCTTGGGAGAACGTAATCCCCCAGAATAAGTTTTTCATATCAGGAGGAGACCTTTGCATCCACCTAAGAGGATATCACGTGCCGAAGTGTTTTAAAGTTATTCCTGTAAGGTATAGCGGAAATTTGTTCGTGATTTTATGACGTTTTTGTAGGTTTCTCGAAGCGGTGCGAAGATAGCTATTTGGAATAGTGTCAACGGGGCCTGAGATTCTTCATGATGCTTTGCAATTTTCATGTTCTGCTATTGGCCTATGGCACTTTCTTCAGAGTCTTGATAATGTCTCTGTTCTCTGTTACCTAGGAAATGAATTGTCCCCAGTTCTAAGTAAGCCAAATTGAGACATTATTTGTATTGTATTTTCTGATCTTTAGGTTGTGAAACTGGACTTGAACTACTTGCGAGAAGTTGTACCGTCCCCAAATGGTTTATTGCGAGTTAGTTTGAAGTTTGATTTACTTCGATCTGATCGTAAGAAGAGACTTTATCTGTTTGAAGATATGGATACGATTGAGGTATGTTGAATATTGCTTGCTTGTCTCTAACGTTTTGTCATTACACGTAGAAATTTTGCAAAAGATTCCTCTGTCCTTTGGCCTCTTCCCTTTGGCCTCTTCCTCTGGCCTCTTTCTCTGGCCTCTTCCCTTGGCCAAATAATCATTTTCTTGGTATTTTTTTGAAACCAGAGTTCTACAAACAAGCAATCCCATTTTTAGGACCGCTATAGCAATACCGCTATAACACAGAAGGTTATTATCAGATTAACTGGGCAAGAAAAGCAGTGTCCCAGTATCTTATAGAACTGTTTCCTGTATGTAGGGACTCTAATGTTTAGTCAAAGTTGCTAAGTAGGGGCCAGTATCGTTTACTTGAATCAGTTTTATTCGTCAGATCCTAATTTGTAAACTCTCCGTGAGAGACATTTGAAAATTGCTGTTACAGGTTGGAGATTTGTTAAGGAGAAGCGTTAAGAGAATGCCTGTATCTTTGCATCTCATGTACCTGATTTGAGGTACATGGGATCATCGTTATATTCTCCAAATCCCACTCCCTCGTGTGACGAAAATGGTGCCTCTAATAATTTTTATTTTAACAAGTGATTCATGGTACGAAATTTGAAAATAGCCTTAAATAACGGACTCATCATATTAAACCCATGAACGCAATAAAAACACCAAAATCAGTAGAAAGAAGACTATTAACTCCTGTAAAAGAAACAACAACCAAAATAAGCCTGTAACAAGAGAAAAACTATTAAATCCTGTAAGACAAAACCGAATTAACCTTAAAACCTGCAAGGAAAGAAATAAGTTAATAACTCACCAGTAACTGCTGAAAAGATAAACGTGGAAATCACCAAAAACTAGTTTCGTCGCACTCTCATCAGTTTGGCTCGTGCGAAGAACAAATTACCAATATAACAGGCCACTTTTATAGCAGACGAATAAAACAAAACCGACACGCCATTAGCACCTAAGCCACTAGCTGGCTAAGCCCAATAGACATCCGCCAAAGATCAAAGCCTTTGGCGCAGTTTTTCAACAGTTTTTCTCTTGTTGCAGGCTTATTTTGGTTGTTGTTTCTTTTACAGGAGTTAATACTCTTCTTTTTACTGATTTCGGTGTTTTTATTGCGTTTATGCGTTTAATATGATGAGTCCGTTATTTGAGGCTATTTCTAAATTTTCATTTTACTGCTAAATTATATTCTCTTGAGACTTAAGAATTGTAATTCAAGAGAAAATTTACAATGAAGCTATGGACTTGAAGATGGAATTCGAAAATATGTCCCATTCCTTGCAGGCCTTTTCTTTTCATGTTGCTCATTCGCAGCTCCCAGCACCAAGGCGTAATCACACTCATAGCATAGATCTTCAGAAAGTAAGCTTTGTAGTGATGCCGGAACCAGATACCAAGCTATTCACCTCTTTAGGCGGAAGCAAAAAGCAGGGCCATCCATGTAATGTTCTACCGAGAGGAATATGCAGCAATTGAAGGCCAAAATGATTGTGTGAAATGCGATTTTTAGTTCATGATCTTATTTCAGGAATTCAACGAATTTGTTGAGCAGTTAACGCCAGTTGCATTAAAGAACAAGCAAATACGAGCATCTGATCTTGAAAAGTGGCAGGTTAGTATTACACATTTGTTTGGGTTTGTTTGATTGGTACCAATTCTGATACGGTAGACTTGGTAGACTCGCAATTTGTGTTTGATTGGCTCCCAAATTCCGAAAACGGCAGGTTTGGAAGGCCTGCTGAGTCTTCTGCTCCAAAAGGCAGAAGATTTGGCAGACTTTGCAGAGATTCTCGTTTTCATTTTCGAAACTCTGAAAACGAGACGAATTTGCTCGCGTTGCTACGGTAATCGAATCAGTGGAAATTTTAAATTCTTTTTGCTAAGCACCAAACTTGTCTTCGTGTTTTTCAACTCGAAACCTCGTTTTCGCCAGGATGTATCTGAAACCTGCTGTTTGGAAAAATGGTGTGTTTGATTAAGAAGTGTGTTTCCGTCTCTGGGAAGTCTACCATTTTCAGAATTTGGTAGGTTTAGAATTACCTATCAAACACACCCGTAAAGACCCAGTGCTGTCTCACAGTGACTCTCTTTTTGTATGAGAAGGCTTGTTTGTCAAGCATTCTTCATAATAATTCACTGTTAAAATCATTGTTATCATTCTTACGTCTGTTAACATGTTCTCGTATCTAAACTGTTGGCTCACCAGAGCAAGCCAACGAGACACCGCCATTGCTCTTTCAGGCCCAAATCGAAAATGCGACTTTCATACATTTTTAGCCATGCTACATCATATCACTGGGTGTCGTTGTACGGTTATATTGCCGTACTTTCTGGTGACAAAAGTAAATTACAAGAAAGTGGCGCAATTCACATCATAACGGAAAAACACAGTAGTGTGACTGCAGCCTTTATGTCAAGTACCTAATCTGCAGGAGAGTACCCTAAGGTGAAAGACTTAGAGCAGTGACTGTCATTAGAATAGATGATTACGGAAAAGATGGCATCGGGGGCGTTTGGCCAAGATGTAGAACGTTTGATGATCGAATTTATTAAGATTCATTGCTGATTCCACTATTGATTCCACTATTACAACTGCTTATGGCAACGATAGTTTATCTTTTCGTGGTAACATATTATGGAATTCCCTGCCTAATGATACAAAAATTGCCGCCTCCGTCTGTTCTTTCAAGGCATGCATAAAAATAGATTGGAGAGAATTGCCGTTGCAAAATTTGTAAATAGGGTATTTTATTTTATTTTACGTTACTTATCATGAACTGTAATTTATTTTGTTTTTGTAAATAGTTGGTCTTTATTAGTTCTTGTAGCAGAGCTATTTTTTAACAACCAACTTTAAGGAATTTTATGATAATGATAATAATGATAATAATTGAATGCAATGCATCTTGGTCAAATGCCCCCCAGACGCCATATTTTCCGCAATCGTCTATTGACGACTGTAAATTTCTTTCTTTTAGTGTTTGAAATGCTCAACAATGTTTCAAAGGTCAAAGACGGAAACTTCCTTTTGCCTTTGTCCAAACTGCAACAGCAGTATGGTCGTTGAACAAACTGAGGCTGTTGATGATGATTCGAAAAATGATTCATCGATAACGAGGCAATCTGAAGAGGACAGATCAAACAAAGAGACAGATTTAAGAAAAACACCAACAGATGCACATCCGTCAAAACTGGCGTTAGATGTAGAAAATACTGAAAGTGATTTACTCAGTGGAGATTCATCCATTGAAGTTTTGGTGCGGTTTTCAAATCCTCCAACGAAGAATCAAGAAATGCTAATAGGAGACGCGGGTAGCAAATCTGATGTGAGAGCCTCCAGTCCAAGGGATGATTCTTCATTAAGGTATCTGTCCATCATTATTCATCTAAGATTTTTGTTCTCCCTTGAAAGATTCAATGGGCAACTGCTATCTCAATCTGTCAGAAAAGTAGGAATATTTAGATATTTGCAGCAATAGGGCATGCAGTAACTTAAGTCGTATCATTTTCAATCGATATTGCTATTTAAGACAGGGAGAAAAGCTTAGGAAAAGAGCCGTTTGGGGCATATCTACCGGACGGGGGACTACTTAAATTTGGGTAGTACTGGGGAATTGAAATTTTGGTATAAGGAACGGCATCAATTTTCTATACTTTTTTGGTATGAATAATGGTATCCTTTGATGATTCTGATTGTGATATAAAGCGCAAATGAATGGGCCATTTTCGAAAAATTGGTTTGAGGTCGGGTATGCAACTTGGTATGCGAAACGGGTATGTTTTTAAAGTCTTCAAACAAAATCTGGTCAAATGTTTAATGTATCCCTCGGGAATATTATGTTGAATGATTTCGTATAGTTTTCTATGGAATGTCTTTCTTAACCTTTGTTGCATCAATGTTTAAGTGATTTTGATATCACCTGGATATTTTTACTGTTGAAAAGATGGAAGTTGGGAAGGGAAAAAATACATGGGAAAATTAGATCCTATACCGGTTGCTCTCAGAAAAAAGTTTTTTGGTTGGGTCCAGCGAAATGAATTTAGCTTTAATCAATGGCTAATCCGGACTAATCACTCTCAAAATGTTTCTTGATAGTTAACTTGAACATAGATACCTCGTTTGTAGGTATTGGTGCTTTGAGGGCAGAAATATCAATCTTGAAAGCTCAAATTTGCATCAACCTGCAAACCAGAGCTTTGGCCTTTTGTCCCAAGCAAATTCTTGAAGCACATTGAAATTAGAAAGTGAAATCAAATAAAAATTAAGAAACTGCGCAATTGGTGACTTTTAGCAAACAGAATAGAAAGATATTTATTTTCGCTTGGAGGCAGGCCCGATACCAGCCTTGATTCTTAGGGGGGCAAAGAACCAAAATTTTCCGACGCTAAAATCAACAACAACAACAGCAACAACTCCAGTTTTAGGAATATACGTTACAATCATGCACGAAGGGACTGATGTGCTCCTTTAATGACTAGATTTTGGAATTATTTTGCAGTTTTAAAGTTGGAGCCTTCAAAATTAGTGAATATGAAGGGAAAATGCTGTAGATTCAAAATTCATGTCAGAATTTATCCTCGATAGTCAATAAATTCATGTTCTATGCATCATTTCCCTAGTAAAATGTTGTAAATGTGGGTCTGTAGCCATATAAAATATCCGACAGGTGGAGTAAAATTTCCGACAATGGCCTCCTGGGGAGGCGCTCCGCCCCCCCCACTGGCTTCGACCCTGCTTGGAGGAGTTTCCGTTGGAGAGGCATGATGGCTGTCGGTCATGTCATTTCTATGGTCATGTCAATCTACCTCGCTCGAAGATTGTAATTACTGCTCGATGTATCAGAAACGAAGTAAAGAACAAGGAAGGCTCGATGTATCGTACTTAAAATGTTACTTTTAATTCGGCGTTTCCTGCAGCTCGTGGCAGTTGCTGTGGGTATGAAACCAGTTTCGTTTCATTTTCTTCTAGGGTTTACGACAGCGAAGAGCCTGTAGAAGGAGACAGCGCAACGATAACGAGGTCAAGCGAAAATGAAATACTCAATGCAAATCATAAAATAGACTCGAAGGAAAAATCACAAGAGACTCTTACTGCAGGAACAGAAAGTCCCAGTGATCTCAAACAAAGTTTAGGAAAAATTAAAGCGTTCATAAAGACTAGACTATCTGGCAGTACCATATCAGTAGGCTCCTCAGGAGACAAATTCTCCGCAGAGGATGCGGAGGCTACCACACGTTGCACAACCCCGTCGACATCATACGAATCCAGATCTCATTCAAGATCGTCAAAATCCCGGACAATGTCGCCGTTTATAGGCACTTCAAGTGGTAATATTGTCGTGAATAAAGATGAACTTACCAGATGCGATCACAGGCTCAAATTGTATTTCACTATAGATTTATTCAAGATGGAAAATGAGGACTTTCATTCTATACTGAAGGTAATACTTTTTCTTCACACGGGTGTTGTTGCATGAACGCTAAATTTTACAAGAATGTTTGGGAAATGTGAAATGGAAGTTATGGCATGAGAACACGATAAAGAGGCTTGCTACGATTAAGAGGCGAAAAAACAATCGCACAGCCTCATTTTCGTTTGTGCGATATGACATAACTTCGCTCAAGTTGCTTATTTGAATACGTAATTTCACAAGGAGAAGGCGAAAAATAGTGGAAAAAAGTATCATACATCATACATAGCAGTACTATCTTGTATTTTATAATCAATCATACCAACCCCGGACTTGTCCTTTAAAGTGAATGAATAAAGTGACATTTTTGTTCAATACATCTAACGTCTGCTTCAAATTAGATGGAATGTGGAAATTTCTGCGAATCAACAACTGAAGTGTTTTGCGTTTTGGCATGAGTAGTTTGCATTATCGCAAATTTCACAAGACATCGATTTTGAGATGGAATTTAGTAAGCTCTTTACCACGTGATGACTTATAAGCGGTTATCAACTTCGATTTTAGTGTTGTTATGCACGATATGACAAAGATGAACTTGTGGACTGCTTACTTGTTATATCAACACGAAATGTTTACATCCTGCGACTGAATTCTCCTGAAAGGTTTGTCCCGTATTCCCTAATTCTGTTGTATGTTTTTGAAAAGATTGCTCTTCTAGACACACTTTTTTTGAAGAATTCCATATTTGAGTTCGAAAACTGTTTCGTTACTGTAGCAGGGAGCGTTAGTTCAAAATCTTTCAATGATTTGATGTAAAATTCTATGGCCTATTTTTTAAAATTGAATGACTTGAAAGAACCTGTAGTTACTTTGCTATAATCTTACCATTGGACTTTTTAGAAATCTTCTATTTTTTCAAAATTTGACGGGGTTCTTATTAAGACAAATCAAGAAAACTTGATAAAGAATGAACAAGACATCGTAATTCCCAAATTTTTGAAGAAACAGAGAATAATTTTGAGAAAACCATTGTTAATGAATGTCTACATTGTGGAATAAACCACAAGTCTGGAAATTTGGAAATTTGGAACTATGGAAATTTGATGACGCCACATTCTCAAATATTTTAGAATATAGACTATGCCGTGATTTTGAAAAATGTTGAAGATCTCTAAAACGTCCAACGGTAGAATTAAACCAAAGTAACTAAAGTTTCTTTCGAGCCATGTCATTCAAATAATTAGGTCATAGAATTTTACACCAATCTTTTTAAGATTTGGAACCTTGAAAGTCAATAATTGCTGAAGGGTTACCCTCCTCGATTATTTGAAATCAAGTCAAATCAAATCAAATCTTTGCACGAGACGTGCCAGGAATCTTAAGATTTCACTTAGATTCCTATTCATGCACGTGCGAACGTCTAGACCACGACACACATACTGTTTCTCTGCGAAAAAATTGAACCAGGCATGCATTGTGTTGGAGCGCAAAAGGAAAAGCTATTTTTGTTCATGTATATCCCTTAGGGGGCTTAATTTAATTGCCATTGCTAGAAACCAGAACGTTCAATAAAGAAGATACTTTTTACCTGTATCACAAAATCGCAAATATATGGAGAGAAATTATTATTTGTGACAAAGTAAATCTCTATAACTAATCTATTGCTTAATCTATTGTTTCTTGCGCAATATACAACTCCAAAAAAAATCCCATTTGACTTTTTTCACCGAAGTATGGCTTGTTAAATGCTCCACCTTTTTTCTAATTCACCCGGTATAGGCCTTTTTTAAAACTGTACGTAGATTTGTTTGTGATAATCTATACAAAAGTTCTGTACAAAAGTATTAATTATTATATGGCGTTCGAAAATACGGCTCCTCGGACCGGCAACGCAGCAATTCGATTGGTTCTTGATCGGTCCGTAAAAGCCGTATTTTTCGTTCGAAGCCGTATTGGACCGGGCGTTGCCTTAAAAATCAACAACAAGGGAGGAGCTTCTTGTGTAGGCTTAGGCCGTAAGAAGTGTCAGCCAAAGTTTAGCTTATTCATCGAAGATTTCTTTTCTGTAAACTTTGAAAACGAACTTGCAATTATACACGAAGAAAATGCCAATGTAGTTAACGTTGCAACGAGCAACTACAGTGATGCACAGGATCAAAGACGCAACAGAAAAGTACGATACTATAAACAACGTTCTCAAAAGGTTCTGCCATATAATAAAGCCTTTATTAAACGATTACTCGATCCATGCTGGAAAATATTTGGACCTTAGTTCATTCCCAAATATTTTCCAGCATGGACCTCGTAATCGTTTAATAACCGCATAGTATTGCTATTTGCTGCTGTTTTTTAATCAATTTCAAATGATAATTAATTCACGCTCATTCTCTGCGACAGTGACTCCGCAAAAGATTGGCTGAAGCTTACCGTAAAATACGCATTTACAGAAATTAGATTTATTGATTATGGCTTCTCCAACCAGGTTTGTTTACAGTATTATCTTTCACTTTCTACCGGATGTCCTAGAAAAAGTATACAGATTTGTTGGGTCCAGTGATGAGAGTTTAGCTTTAATCATTGGCTGATCAATTTCAAAATGTTCCTTGATGGTTAACTTGAACATAGGTACCTTGTTGTTTGATATTGGTGTTTTGAATGTTGAAAGTTCAAATCTGCTGTCACCTCCAAACCAGAGGGCTTTGTTGTTTTGGTCTAAGAAAATTCTTGAAGCAAAGCAAATAAATCAACAATTTCCTTGATAGAATGTGAAAGGCGTAGATTATATTATATTATGTTTGCTAGAAGTCGCCCAATGTGCAATTTTTTCGTGTTTCTTTGATTTTAGTCATAAATTTCGATGTGCTTTAGGAATTTACTGAGGCCGCCGATAGGCCAAAGCTCTGGTAAATTTTGAGCTTTCAATACTAATATTTTAGCTCTCAAAGCACCAATATCAACAAATGAGGTATCTATGTTCAAGATAACTATCGAGGAAGATTTTGAAAGAGATTAGCCATTGATTAAAGCTAAATTAATATCACTGCGTCAAACCAAATCTGTATACTTTTTTGGGACACCCGTTATTGAAGTTTATTTCATCAAATTGCAACAGTTTTGTTGTTAGCGGGCGTTTTTTTGCGTAGTGATCAAGTGATTTCGTTCACTTTGATTTGAACAGGGGAACTTTAGGACCTGTCCTGTTCCAAATATGTCGTTCAAGCTTTTGTAAGAACAAACTTTTGAAAGTATCTGAAATTATTTGATAACCTTATCTTGTAATCTTTCAAACCTCAGGAGTTAGTAATCTGCAGGGGCGTCGTGGGGCCTGTCTATTAGGGGGGCCGAGGCCCCGAAATTTCCGAGAAAAATTTTTTTTCTAAGTTCGCCTTTTTCTCCGTTTGTGAGACGCTCGCAGTGGCTAATGGAGATTTTCTTGGGTTTCTTGGTGTTACGTTAGGATTAGGTCCATGCGAACAGCGAAGAAGATGCCAATCCTCCTGGGATGAAACCCAACGGTTAGACCTGTCGCAACGAAATTCATATTCGGGTTGCTGAAATGAAATGCGAGCGAAGCGAAGCGAGGAAAAATTTTTTGCGGCCACATTCTTTACATCGTTAGAAAAGTGCCCCTTTTGTGAAGAAGTCGCCGCTGGAAGGAGCAGCAGAACTTTACTGACGGAAGGCTTTCCTGGGAAATTTTCAAAGTAGCTCTTAAAAAACCCCTTAGAAATGGATTGATTTTGCTGTAATTGTATGAAATATAAGCATGATAGCTTGATAACTCTGATAACTTCCTGACATCTTCATTTCTTTAAATCTTCTTTTCCATAAGCTTGACTTTCAGAGCCTTTTTCAGTGAAAAGGAAACAATTTGGGGCTGAAGCGAAAATATCCTGTGTGAAAAGAAAATGCATGATCCATGGTTGATTTTGTGGAAGTGGAAACCTCTCCGTGATGTACGGCAGTATTTCATTAATTTAACTTGTTAAGTGCCATCTTCCAATGTATAGAGTAGCGTCGCCCATTATGGCCCGTCGCCCATTATGGCCGGCCAGCAAGAGAAATTAAATTTCAGGGGAGTGACGACTAGTAATAAAATTGCAATTTCGTGGAAAATCTTCGCAGACATCTGTTTTATCGTGATTTGACCTTCAATGAAGATTCAGTTCATTTGCATTGAAACCCGACGAGATGGTTTGAGCATGACTCTATTTGATGTTTTCTAGTATTGCAAATTTCATGATTCTATTTACATTCCTTCCCTCTTTTTCGTTCGCTCGGCACCTTGCGGTTTGAAATTTTTCAAATATGCTTTGATTTTTCAGAAGTCCTGTCTCTTGAGAGGAAATCTACAATGAAACCAAAGCAAAGTGACTTCTGATTCAGATTTAAGGTTATGAGGTCTGTGTGCTGCTAATTGCTATTTTCGTCGCCCACTATGCCCATCAGTTTACCAGAGAAATTTCCAATCACTTGAAAATATTAAAATGCAACATTTATTAAGAAAAACATCAATTTGGGTTAAAATCTGACTAACTGACTTGGAAAATCATTGAAACGCAAAAAAGCAGCATTATATTACTTCTATTTTCATTTTAGAAACTATGCCAAAACTCATCCATCCATGCACAAGAGATAAGGCAGGATTTAGAACAACTCGAAGCATGTGTTTCAATTGCCAAAACTCGAAGTTTAGGTTAATTCTTATTGATATTTTTGGGTTTAAAGTACCAAATGATAAACAAAGAACGGTAATTAAAGCTGTTTTTCTTATCAAAACTTTTTACCGGAGAGTAGTGTTCATTGTTTCTCCTGCGGCCATAATGGGCGACGTTAGAAGAAAACGACGTTTTTACCCCCTTCTTTAAAATCTTCTAAAATCAGTATAAAGAGTTTACGTAAAAAATCAATACTCTGTGATCTTTTTCTCCATTAGTTGGTGATATAATCTGGCTATTTGGTTTTTTCATTACTTGCTCTTTTTGGATCTAACTCAGAACTTCGCGACGACATGGGCATAATGGGCGACACCACTCTATTTCAGACCTACATGTTTAAATCAATTTTTACTTCCGAAGCGATGAGCTTTTTCTCGAGGTCTTCATATAAAACCTACGAAAAGTCTTGTTTTGAATTTTTTGAGGCTCTGTACCGTCTGATCCCGGGGGGGAGGGGGTAGTTACGAAAATACGGGGACGTGCCGCTGTAAAATCTGAAAAGGCACCCTGTCCCGGAGTAAAATTCCCGAAAATGATACCCTGTCCCGGAGTAAAACTTTAAAAACAATACCCTGTTCTTGGGTTTCTTCATACAAAATTGTAGCCTGCCCTGGGAATTTGATAGAAATTTGATAGAAATCTATCAGAAAATGCGAAAAAGTTGCCATCCAAACGATTTAAATCATATTCGTGGAGTGCAAATGGCTTACAACGACGATACGTAGTCAATTATACAAAATATGGACCCTGTCATGGAGCCGACCATACAAAAGTGATACCCTGTCCCGGTGTAGGAATCCTGAAAATGACACCCTGTTCGGCGGCACGTCCCGGTACTGAAAAATATATGAGTACCCCCCGGGCGTCTGATACGCAGTGTATGTAAACTGCTCTGCTAAAACGAGAACTAATATGTGGAAAATTTCTACGGGATGCACGAAAAGCGCACGTGTTTTAGCTATGGTTGTAGGAAGATGTGAAAGCAATGGACACAATCTGAATAGATAAAATGAACAGTGTTAGCTCAAGCCAAAAGTCAGTGATTTTCCGACGAAACGTTAAAATTTCCGAAAAAGCCAACGAGTTGAATTTTAGGGTGGGCCATGCCCCCCCTGCCCCCCCCGGCCACGACGCCCCTGGTAATCTGAAGTAAGAGTCACACAATTTCTTGTTGCATCATGTTATTTCACCTTTTTTATATTCAATTGAAAGCTACGATACATGTTACTAATTATAATACCAACAATACGCTGCAATACTACTGGGACGATACCACCGGTAGCAAAATACTACATTCACCCTGCGCCATGGCTATTAGATTAGTAAGTAAGCGATCAAAAATCGTCCGTCAAATGTTTTCAAGACTCGACATGAATGGACCAAGAGAAAACTTTTTCTTGAAGTTGCGTTCCATTGTTAAGGGGGTTGAAAAGACAAACAGGAAAAGGTCATGAAGTCAAGTAACCATGAGTTTTGATGAATTTGTGACACGAGGAAAGACTTGCATGACACTTTATTGCAAGTACTACAGAATTTCGTAACAGGCCAGTCGTTGAACTAACGCTCGTGCAGTAAATTACACTATTCGATTTATAAATCCCCAAATCACCACGAAAATGTTTTTTCTTTGTCTAGTCATGCCAAGTCTTTAGAAAATTTGATCGACGTCTTTGGATCGTTTTCAGTTTTCTTGAGAACGAGAATTGAAAGAAATTTGCTCTAAAACAGAAAAAAAAACGATTTGCAAATAAACCAATTGCAAAAATCCTTCCGGGTGAGTCAATAAAAACAATTCCCGTTTGAAAGGTCACGGCTCCCTCCATATCAAGACGATGATATCAGCAAAAATATAATTCAATGGTTGACATGTTCGAATCTACTTTAATATTTACCTGACTGAAATTGGCTGCTCCGAGGAGGCCTCTTCAAGAAATCTTCAAAACGTGCCCAAGATCCTGACCAAATTTTCTTAACATGTCTGCCTTACGCGGGCCTTACAGCAATGACTTTTGCACGCTTTAGTACGTGCTATCCCCTTGGGAAGACCAGCAAGTCTCCTTTCTGGTATGAATAGCATATTCAGGCGGATTCCATTCTCCCAAGAGGACAAAATACATGAATAAATGTGAGTGTCATCATATTTAGGAAGAACAACCAAGGAAATTGTTCTCGTCGTTTCCACTCGTTTTTGCAGGTTTTTGGAAGGGGCTTTCTGCAGGAAATCTCCCATGTCCACAGGAAGGAATGACCGATTAATAACTGAACCTTATTGAACATATTGGCAATAAAACAAGACAGCTTTCAATATTATTGCTTTGATATTCTGGGAGCAATGGCTTTTCAAACGGGGATTGTCTTTCACTCACGCGGTTAAATCTAATGCAGACTTTTTGCAAAAAATTAAGTCATAAATCTCCAAAATCAGTTCAGTGTACGATTTGTCGTGGCCCGCCAAAAGGGGATAATTTATCTTGGCGCACCCGGTATATTTATAAACCAGGAGCTGTAGAAGGTGATATAGGTTTGAAAGACGGGGAAATTCATTCTCTGTCACTCTCATTTTCAGAACGGTGGAATTCTTTTCATAATTTCATCTCACCGTTCATATTTGTTTTCTTCCAGAGTTTTAGATTGGAGTTTGATCGTGATTACGGTTCATACAAATTTGTTGTTGGAGACAGTGAGCGATGCAATAAATTCCTGTCCTTGCTTTTAAGTAAGTAATTCATTTTTTGCCCAATTTGTAAAGTCTGTCCCAGTATTTGAAAACATGTCTTAGTATCAAGAGGATGGGATGAGTGGCCGAGTGGCTTGAACAGTTTCGATAGCACCAGGACTACATGATTGAGTCGAATTCTGCTTCATAGCCAAGAGATTGAAGCACTTTTGTAATTTTTCTCACATTTTTATTAGCATTTGAAATATAGGTAAATTCAACTGCACGAAAATTTCCTCATCGGGAAATGCCTGAAAGGCCAAAACGCTTGATCGAATCATAAAGAAACTCCTTTCACAGAACGATAAGGAAAGTACAATTTTCAAGTGCATGTGATATCTTCTGCACATTTTTGCCATGAGACTGAAAATCTTCAATATCTGCATGAAACTCTATTCCTTATAACTGCAGGGAGTTGGGAAATGCCCTTGCCTATTGTTCTGTGTGAAGAGATTTCTTACGATTTGATCAAGTTGTTTAGGCCCTATTTCAAGCATTTCGCAACCAAGAAGCGTTCGTAAAATCGAAATTATTTTTATTTTCAGTGCTCACAGAAACGTGAGAAGAATCACCAAAACAGTTTAGTCTCTCGGCTTATAACTAGAATTCCAAGCATTCAAATTCGTCAAGTACTCTTGGTGCTATGAATTTTCGAAGGTGGAAACTTTTTTCTGGCTCACCCGATATTTATGTGAAGACCAAGACAGCATGGGCTCCAAATCGTTAGAAAACGTGATATCAAAAGCTCTTGCATCTTTTCTTTTGACTGAATGGCTTGATCGAACTCTATGTATTTTGTTATTATTCTATCTGAAGCTTTCTTCCTGCCCTGGAGAGTTACGATTTAGAAACTTTTATCTTGTAACTTGTAGAATCTACTATTTGTAGCTTCAAAATATGGAAGGAAGTGAAGCAAATTTGAACATTAGAAGATCACTGATTGGTCTGTTTCTAACAGTTTTTTGCTGGGATCCTAGAAGAATTTCCAATTAAAACACAAAGAGCAATGTAACTGATAATTTTGCTGCGCTATTTTTCATTCTGTAGACAGCAAAAGCCCAGAAAATTCCCTGCAAAAATCTGTTAGAAACAGACCGATTCTTGATCTTCTAACGAGGCAAATTTTTGGAATACTCAGTAGCAGGAAGGTCTCGTAGCTTTTAACTAGATGTTACCTTAACGAATATTTTTCTCACCAGGTATAATACAAGAGGGAGTAACTGCTAAGCAGAACTTCCCGATTGTTATGGAAGATCCAAACCCACGAACCATTGCAAATATCAGGTAATTACTCTTGTAAATCTAGATTGTTCTCGAGTCATTTCCTTGATTTTGATTGCAAGATCTGTTTGAGCGATTCGTATTTTATCGCCATGGATCAAACAATATGGCAAACAATCAGCCTGTCAGCAACTGAATCAATCAATCAATCAATCAATCAATCAATCAATCAATTCAATCAGCAGTTATCAATCCTTCCATCTATCAGATGTTAAGCCACCAAACAGTCAGTTTTGCATATATTTTGTTTTGCTCTGTTGGATGTGCCATTGATGGCTGCATTGTGGCGTATTACCAAATTTTTCGTTCAGTTCAGTTCCTTTAAATTCAAGATTCCTCTAAATACAAACAGGCAACGAAAATATATCACTCAAATTTAAACAACAAAAGTACTTTACAATGTTAATTAAACACAATTCAAAAGTACAATGCAAGACAATGGGGGAATTTTCATGCAGGGAATTTCTGACAGAAGGAGCTCTCTCAATAGTTAAACTTATGAGGCGAGAGCACCCTCTCTCCTCAGTTAAAGCTTAGTTTATGTTCGAAAGATGTGCTTAGATTTAATTTGGAGAAAGTCTTCATTTGAAAATGCAAAGATCTAATGACAGATAATTGATAGAAGCAAATGAAGTTTAACTTGACGTGGGAAGAAAATTGCAGAATATTCTTGTTTGATCAAAGTAGGAATGCCGGTCCAAGATTTGCACCTGCATTCCTGATAGATTTCAAGCCATATTGCAGAGTATTTTCACGCGTCAGAAAATCTGTCTGTGACCTATTTGTGGTAAAAAGTTACAAAACAGATTTTGTGGAAAAATTCCAGGCCTAGAAGAACTTGAGGTGATGTTTTTTCTGTAAGAAACATACAAATTTACTCCCATGAGATACATTTACTAAAACTGATAAAATAAGCTCGCTTGAAATTAAGTTTTTGCCTATGTAAATTTCCTACCAATTTCCCGCATCTAAAACAGACAACACTTGCTAAAAGATCAACTAAATGATAAATAATGTGACGAATGTGCCTAAACTGGATATCATTGGAAAGAAGATAGACTCTGAAAATTTATTCTGAAGATAGAAAGAAGATATTTTCTACTCAAATCTTATAATTTTCCTTAAAATTTTGATTCCAGTTGTTTTGCGTTTTTTCTGAAACACCCTATATTGTATTATGTTAGTTTGTAATTGTATATTTATTGCACTTTTTATTCCATTAAGAATTTACAACCATATTACTACTTACAATACCTACAAGCTACGCTACAATACTACAGAGACGATGCCACAGGAAGCGAAATAATATGTCTACCCTGCGGCCATTCTAAGGATAATTAAAAGCTACATAAAACTACACGTAACTGTTATTACAAATTTATTGCATGGCCCCCTTTAAATCAGTTCAACTTTAACTGAGCGGCTACGATGCCTAAAAATTGAAAATGAAATGAACAAATGAAACGGCAGTAAGGCCATGTGGTTATCAACTGGCTATGAATTCATGTTGGAAAAATACATGTTACGCTTTGAGTGACTGACTGACTGACTGACTGACTGACTGACTGACTGACTGATTGACTGACTGACTGCAAAGTTATGATCATCTTTTTCATCGTATATCATTTGTTTGACATCTTATCTATTTTTCACAGAACTCAAATATTTGGTCTAAAGGAAGATCTTCTATCATTGGTAATTATTTGTTTTCACAACTAGAGACTTGTAAATTACAAACTTCCCGCCTGTGGACGAGGATTTACTTTAATGCAAAATTTCCTAATTTTCAATGAAGCAATCCTTTATTAGTTAGCAGGGGCGGACTGGCAGCATAAGTAGGGCCCGGGCGATTCAGACATGAAGGGGCCCATGACCAAAGGCGAGCGAAGCGAGCCGAAAAATTTGGGGGGTCCAGGGTACTCCCTCAAAAAAATTTTGCCAACACGCTCCTTAGATTGGCTTAAAATTGAGATAATTTCTGTAATTTGAATGGTGTATCGATGCGCTGCATTTTACTATCTTCATTCTTAAGCTATCATTCAAGTGCAATTCTTGACAACGACCAATGAGCATGTTGAAAATGAGAACAGCGAGCTACAACCCCTTGATGCGGGGGCTTGCACAGTGGCTTGGCCATATGGCGAAATTGGAATGCATACAAACGATGCGGTCGAACATTTTTGAGGACATGANTGCAAAGTTAAGATTTCACTGCTATCCGCTCGAATTTCTGATACTTCTTTAGATCCAGATAGGACTATAAGCTATGCTAACTCACCAACAACTTCATTGAATCCAGACAGTTGCATATATTGTCTGTTTACGCAAATTTAATTGAACAAATGATTTGCAGTACGGAATTTGAGATAGCCTTAGATAACGGACTCTTCGCAATAAACTCACAAACGCATCATTAGACACTATAATCTGCGGAAAGAAAATTGTTAACTCCTGTAAAAGAGCAACAACAAAACTAACCTGTAGCTTGGGAGAAAACTGATAAATCTTGCAAGAGAAACAACGAATTAACTTGAAACCCTGAAAGGAGAGAATATAAGTTAATAGCTGCAATGAAGAGAAACGTTGCATAACCAAAAACGCGTTTCGTCGCACACTCGTCAGTTTAGTCTGTGCAAAGAACAAATTATCGATACAAACAAGCTGATTGAACAATCCTAGCTTGCAACTTTAGTTGTGCTCTTATTACGGGTTAGGACAGGAATATAATTTACAAGAAGGCTTTATTCATTGAATGTAAAGACCGCCCGGTGCGATAGGAATGATTAAATGCTACTTTCTGGCATTACAGGCTAAACGACTGTACGAGCAAGCGACTATATTCACCATACCATCACTTCTGCAGAACAAAAAGGTATGTTTTTGCACCAAAACGTTCAGCTGCTATACTGGATGAGCCATAAAGATTTTCCCACTTTTGAAAATTCAAGGCGTCAAGGATACTTGATGGAATGAATCGAATTCGGCCTGATAGCCAAGAGATATAATTATTTCTATAATTTTCCCCCCATTTTTATGAGCACTGGAATTGGATGTAAATTTGACTTTGCAAACATTTCGTTGTTGTAACATCCCTGAAAAGGGCCCAAACACTTGATCAAGATACTCCTCGCATAGAACAACAAAGGAAATTCAGTTTTTCACTGGTGAGAAATATCGTCTGTAAATTTATTGCCATGGGATTTAAATCTTCAGTATTTGTTTGAAAAATCTATTTCTTATAACTCCTTTAAGAGGTGAAATGCCCTTGCCTATTGCTTTGTGTGAGACGATTCCTTACGCTTTGATCAAGTGTTTTAGGCTGATCTTCGGGCATTTCGCAGCAAAGAAATTCTCATTAAGTTGAATTTACCTACATCATCAGTGCTCATAGAAGCGCAAATAAAATCTAAACGAGTAATCTTGGAGAGCCTGATCTCATGCTAGTAATCTCAGTTTCGCTAAATTTTGTTTGGAGTGCCTGATCTCAGGCTAGTAATCTTGGTGCTCAACCGGTACACAGGTAGCATTTAGCTACATTTAGAATGCTTCTCGAATTTTGAATCAACTGTTATGTTAAAAAAGTAGGAATTTAGTTATGGAGATATCGAAGAAAGTTGTCCACCACTGCAAAAATTCTATCCTTCGATTTCCTATCCCTTAGAATGCAGGAGCGCATGAAAAATTTTGCAGGTTTAACTTCAACGCATCCACAGTATCTGGTGGATGAATCGTATTCAAATCTACTCCAGTTTTTTAGATTGATTATTATTGAACATAGGGCTCAAATCTTTAAAAAGGTCGGTGTAAAATTATATTACAGTTCCCTTTTAATTNGTCTATAAATTTATTGCCATGGGATTTAAATCTTCAGTATTTGTTTGAAAAATCTATTTCTTATAACTCCTTTAAGAGGTGAAATGCCCTTGCCTAATGCTTTGTGTGAGACGATTCCTTACGCTTTGGTCAAGTGTTTTAGGCTCATCTTCGGGCATTTCGCAGCCAAGAAATTCACATTAAGTTGAATTTACCTACATCATCAGTGCTCATTGAAGCGCAAATAAAATCTAAACGAGTAATCTTGGTGCTATGAATTTTCAAAAGTGGGAACTTTTTTCTGGCTCAACCGGTACACAGGTAGCATTTAGCTACATTTAGAATGCTTCTCCAATTTTGAATCAGCTGTTATGTTAAAAAAGTAGGAATTTAGTTATGGAGATATCGAAGAAAGTTGTCCACCACTGCAAAAATTCTATCCTTCGATTTCCTATCCCTTAGAATGCAGGAGCGCATGAAAAATTTTGCAGGTTTAACTTCAACGCATCCACAGTATCTGGTGGATGAATCGTATTCAAATCTACTCCAGTTTTTTAGATTGATTATTATTGAACATAGGGCTCAAATCTTTAAAAAGGTCGGTGTAAAATTATATTACAGTTCCCTTTTAATTAAATGGCTTAGAAGGAACTCAGAGGATTTTGCTGCAAATCTGCCGTGGAAATTTATTGATATCTTGATTAATTTCAAAATGGCGGCATTTATAAAATTTGAGGCTATGACGTCATCAAATTTCTAAATCCTAACCCAGAAAAGCTACAGACTTCTGCTTGCCACCATATTGTAGACCTTCATAAACTATGGTTTTCCAGAATGTTATATTATGTTTTCCTCTGTTGGTTTAAGATTGACGATGATTTAAATTTTTTTGCAATTTTCCATCAAGTTTTTTGAAAATAGCTAAATTGCCGCCATTTTGAAAAAAATCAAGATATCAAGAAATTTCCACGGCAGTTTTACAGGAAAGTACCATAAGTTCCTTTCAAGCCATTCAATTCAAGGAAAAATGCCATACAATTTTACACCCACCTTTTTAAAGATTGGAAAGCTTCAATATACTTTATTATTGATTATTCTTGCCGAAATAGTCACCCCCAAATAGTACAAGGCTGCTTAAATGGTCTGTTTTAACTATCAGGCTTTACACGTGTCATCTACAACAACGGCCAGCGAAGAAGTGGCACGTGCAATGTTAAAACAGGCCGTTTAAATGGTGGTAATACGATTGTTGAAAGGGGATAGAGTCCCATCGAAGAACAGCAACCTCGTTTATCAAAGTTACTATGATATTTATTTAGGGAATCTAGCGAAATGCAAGTTTCTCCACAGACTATACTCATACAAAGGTCCTCTATAAAGAGCACGAAATTTTCGCTGATTAGCATATATGCCGGGGCTGGGAGTCACTTGACTTTCATTAGTCCGATGATTTTTTCACCCGGCTCTGGCATTTTTTTTTCCAAACGATATTGAGCTTTAGAAAAAATTGGCGAGAAATATACTCCAAAACCTAAAGATTATACTGGAAAACGATGAAATAGTAATTCGTTCGAACAAAATACCTCTCTTGACACCCGGCTCTAGAAAAATTGCCTTCTCTAGATACCCGGTGTTAGAAAAATAGGCGAACACGATACCCAGAAAGGAGTGCACATCCCGTCAAGAAAAATACTAAGTGCCCCCTGGGCATATATATAAAGTCCTGATTACCTTCTCTCCCTCTCCCCCTAAATTGATTAGCTAAGTGTTGTTTTATTATGTAGATTAGAATCCGAACACATCAACAATGTGTTAGTGGAAAAGATCTTATTACTTGGCTGGTTTCACGAAGAGAGGCAAAATCTCGAAATGATGTAAGTCATTGTCACTTTCATTTGAAATTATATTTAACAATCTAACACAGTGAATTGATGCTTTTATTGACTGTTCTACGACAGTCATTCAAAGCAAAAGAGGTTTAGTCCCTCTGCTGGAAATAGAACACTACAAATACATTGTTTCTAGACTTTATGAAGGCCAGAGATCAAATAGGTCTCAGATTTCTCCAACGCAACGCAGTGGACTCAGGAAATTTCTAGATTTGATGGTTAGTCACAATCATTGTCAATTTTTGGTTCTGTAGTTTGATGAACAGACTGGGAACTTGTAGGATTAACTGCTGTATGCTGGACACTCCCATATCGTTAGAGCCTGTTGGTTACGAAGGACAATGGCCTCCCTGCCTTCCTGCAACGAAACAATTATTGTCTTTGCCTCGGTATGTATAAAAGTATTTGCCAATTAATAAAATCAGTAAAACATTGGCTGGAAAACGCAGCTTTATTATTAACTTCAGTATTAGTACCATGACGAGCATTTTGAGGGTCATTTCAGAAAAGACAACAAATCAGTGTAAAATCGACATTCCAATTATTAAGACAAATCCACGTAATAGATTCAAATATATTAGACAAGGCCATTATTTAATAGGGACGTTTCGAGACAGCTTGTCTCATTGAGATTTTATATTCACGAGCAAAGCATGATTAAATTATCTAACGTACAGTTTCTAAATAATGAAAGGCCATTGAAATTAAACTAAATAAGGAAGTTCAGGAAGAATAAAAATATACAAAAACAGGAAATGTTGCACCTTTTCAATGGTACACTATTGTCAATACTGGTATTGTCATGCCATGAATTAAATTCTTCGTGAATGGCCCAGTGGCTTAAATAGTTTCCGTCAGGTGACTGAAGTTAAGCTCAGTCGAGT
>REGL01000321.1:45138-82667 GCA_004194395.1 Aurelia aurita complex sp. Pacific
AACTATCTGATATTTTCAACTCCGACTTTTAAATTTTGTTTTTGATTCTGTCAATAAATCTTCACCCCTGGTTGCTTTCATAACTTCTTTCTATTAAGTTCATCTGTTCATCAATATTCCATAAGACAGGCTAGTCAAGGTGATCTATACTTATCTCGAAGAAACAGTCCTCAGTATGGTCTAAAGTCAATTCGATATCTTGGTGCTAAACTTTGGAATACATTACCAGTGGAACTGCGGATTGCTCGATCGAAAATTTCCTTCAAGAAGCAACTGAAAATTTACTTCTTGAACAGTCAATGAATCTAAGCTATTCTAGATACTTGCACAATTCCTATTTTATTATATGAAAAAGCAACTACGTGCTTTGCGGACTTGGGTATTGTATAAATTTTCTGTATCAATGTATTAATTTTCTGTAATATGCGGTTATCAAACGATTACGAGGTCCATGCTGGAAAATATTTGGACCGCAGTTGGACGTACGGACAGAACGCAGTGAGGTCCGTACAATGAACTAAGGTCCAAATATTTTCCAGCATGGATCGAGTAATCGTTTAATAAAGGCTTTATTATATGGCAGAAACTTTTGAGAACGCTGTTTATAGTATCGTACTTTTCTGTTGTGTCTTTGATCCTGTGCATCACTGCAGTTGCTCGTTACGACGTTAACTGCATTGGCATTTCGTCTTCAAAGTTTACAGAAAAGAAATGTTCGATGAATAAGCTAAACTTTGGCTGACACTTCTTGCAGCCTAAGCCTACACAAGAAGCTCCTCCCTTGCTGTTGATTTTTAAGGCAACGCACGGTCCAATACGGCTTCGAACGAAAAATACGGCTTTTACGGACCGATCAAGAACCAATCGAATTGCTGCGTTGCCGGTCCGACGGTCCGAGGTACCGTATTTTCGAACGCCAGATAGGGCGTATTCTTTTGGGCATCTTCTGAAAACGGTAGAGTTGGTAGAGGCTAGAGGCTAAAATCCCATTCTTTTGGTGCCATTCTACCGAAAACGGTAGACTTCGCAGACTTCAGATCATTTTTTAAGAAAGCCCATTCTTTTGGTCATTCTGTTTTCGGTAGACTTCCGAGAGATTTTTGACATATTCTTTTGGGCTCTACTGAAAACGGTAGACTTCCGAGGCCTCGGAAACCGTCTGCTCCTGAAGCTGGTAGACTTCCGAGAGATTGCAAAGAGCCTTGTTTCGTGAGTGAAGAAGTTTACAAAACATTCGAAAATACAATGAAGTATTATAAATTCTTTTCTTCTGGGATTTGCAAAACAAGGGTATAATGCATTGCAATGGCTTCAATTCGCTCGGCCGAACACAACATAACATTCGAACTCTCAAACTTTTAGAATTCTCATTCTTTTGGGATTTTTGTCTGCGAAGTCTGCCAACTCTACCGTTTTCAGAATGTGTATTCTTTTGGCATTTTTGTCTGCGAAGTCTACCAACTCTACCGTTTTCAGAATGCGCATTCTTTTGGTAACTGACATTTTTCTCTGCGAAGTCTACCGTTTTCAGAAGACTTCGCAGACTTCAGATGCCCAAAAGAATACGCCCATAATAATATCGTTTTATTTCCTTGTAGTTCTGCTGTATGTTTGCTTGATTAGCATTGTGAAATTGTATGTAGTGGAATTTAATTCATATGAACTGAACTGAACTGAATTGAACTGAAAGTCGTACTGTGTAATAAAAGAACCGGTTATTTTTTTCCAATTCGTGCAATTCCTCTGGACAAGCATGGGGTCAAATATTTTATACTACTTGCCCGCCCCTGGTTTAGAATAAAACGTTTGCTGAACGTGGTACATGAATCGTCCAAAATCTATGCAGAAAATTTATAACTTTTAACAAGATGACATCATCACCTTGCAACCAGTTGAAGAATGAAGGACGCTGTAGTTGTGAAAATAATAATTAAGATATCAAATGGTTGATTACTGGGAACGCCTGACTGTTCTGGCCGCAATAGGGCCGTCGAGAGACAGCTCAGGCCCCGGATTGTTTTCACTTCGTGGCCCAAAGAAAATTTTGTGTGACCACGCCCGGGAAATAAGGGAAACGCCCTATTTAAGGAATAATGGTTTCTGAAAAATTAATCCAATGTTCATGCCAAAGTCTTTCAAAAGGGTATGGCCATCAAAGACATCTTTTTCGTCGGAATTAAAGATATCAATAATAAATTTGTTCACACTGAAACAAACGCTTTCATGTTCACTAAATCATCTACTGTGCCCTATCCTTAACACTAACCACTAAAGATAAGTGCACGCAGCCCTGCGGAGCCCATTTCAAGTTGCTGTATTCATCATAATGTTTTTTGAATGGGATTTTCAATGCAACTGTCACATGAATTGCATACTACAAAATATTAGCATAGGTTCCAAATCTTTAAAAAGGCCGGTGTAAAATTGAGTGACCTATTTCTTTGAACTGAATGACTTCAAAGAAACTTTAGCTATTTCTCTATAATTCTACCGTTGGACTTTTCTGAAATCTTTAATTGTTTCAGAATTAGAGTGTTTTTCTTCCTTTTCAAGAATTCAAGAAAAATTTTCAAAAAAACTTAAAACCATCGTAATTTCTAAACCGTTTGACGGAACATGAAGTAATTTCGAAGAGAACTATAGTTTATGAATGCCTACAATATGGTATCAAGCTAAAGTCTGTCACTCATATGGCTTATGATTTATAAATTTGATGACGTCACATCCTAAAATGAGCTGAAATATAAATACGCTATAATTTTGAAAAATATTCAAAATTTCTGGAAATTCCAACGGTAGAATTATAGATAAGTATCTTTTTACGCGGAGTTAAAGATTTGGAACCTATGCTCAAAACATTACGCAATGATTTACTTGTCAAGAGAGGGCATGGTCACAAAACTTTCTCGCTAATGAATTCTGGTTCTTTTTCAGTAATTTATTTCAAGTGGGCTGGAAGGATTTCTAGTTATTCAAAGCTAATCTAAGCCCACTAGCTATGCATGCCGCATCCAGGCATGGGACCCCCAGTTTAACATCCGTTCCAAAGGACGACCAGGTGAGTTGTGAGGTCACGCCTCCGAGAGGTCGCCCATCCAGAGTTCGACCTTACTCGACCGAGCTTCACTTCAGTCACCTGACGGAAAGTGTATAAGCTGCTCGGCCACGCACCCCAAAGTAAAGTTATGTTGGTTAAGGCCCCGTCCACACGTATACGTTTACCACACGTAAACGCCAAAACCATTGAAAACGATTGATGAACATGGTGGCTATGACGTCACCGTTTACAAAGGTATGCGTTTACGACAGTCCACGTGTAAACGCGAAAACAGCGTTTTCAAAACAACTGAAAGCGATTGATGAATACAATGTCTATGACGTCATCGTTTACGAAATATGCATTTACGACAGTCCACATGTAAACGCGAAAACAGCGTTTTCGAAAGTATCCACTTTGGAAAGCGTTTTCGAATGTATGCGTTTAGGGTAACTTGAAACGCGGTTTACATGTGGACGCAAGGTGTAAACGTATACCAATGTATGCGGTTACGAACGTAAACGTATACGTGTGGACGAGGCCTAAGTTTTGGTAAAGTTACGTCGTTCTTTCATTTTTTGCGATGATCAACATAGGTAAGGAATTTTTACAGGCCATTTACCCCCTCCCATCCCCCTCTCGACGTTCCTGGGCTGCAAAGTCAGAGAAGTGCACCACTGCGCCACTACATGCATATTTATGATATGGTCGTTCCTTGTCATCCTTGGTTCTCAAGAGTGGTCAGCGATGAATTATGATAAATTGTGAAATTCAGTTTATGAAACACAAAGAAAACCTACGAGACATTATGAAAATTGGGTGAGCAACAAACTCTACCGGGTGAGAAAATAAAGGCCCGGCGTTTGAAAGCTATTGTTCCCTGAATATATAAGCAATGATATTTTGCAATATCTGATTCAACAGCTAGCATGTTCAATTATTTCTAGAATTTGTCTGTTCGGTCACTCCGTTAAGATTTTACAAGGGAATTTCTGAAAAAAGTCCCTTCAAGAAACCCTTAAAAAATGTGCTAAAATCATGAACAAGTTTCCTTAATGTGTTTACGATAGGGCAATGACTTGAGCACGGTTTAGCACGTGCTATCCTATTGGGGGAATGAAAAAGTCTTCTCCCTAGTATGAATAACTTATTCAAGAGGATTCCATTCTCCCAAGAGGACAAAATACATGAATGCATGCAAGTGTCATCATTGCTAGGAAGGAAAACAACGGGAAAGTCTGCTCGTCGCTTTCATTCGTTTTTGCAGGTTTTCGAAAAGGGCTTTCGGCAGAAAATCTCCCATGTCGACGGGAAGGAATGGCCGATTTAAGCCGGGTAAATTACTGAACCTAATGGGACATATTGCACAGTGATCCGGAACAAAAGAAAGTTTGGAATAAATACCAAAATACGAAGTTTCAAAATCTGAATTTATTTCATGCCCATATCATCAAGTACAATCTGAATGTTTATGAAACGCAAACATTTCAAAAATTGGACAACGGATAGTCAGGAAGATGAATTTTGAAGTTGGGCCTAATTACCTCATTTGTTTACATAAGCACTTCCGGAATAACGCTGCCTGGATTGAATTTTCAAAGCAATATTTCTCTGCTCAGAAAGGTCCGACAATTTTCGTTTTGATCTTATTTCAATCCTCTAGTCATGTACTTTTAAGTAATTGCAACAATGATTGGAAATATTTATATTTTGGTTCATTTTTATGTGATTCATAATGGCGGAAATTTGAAAAATTCATATTTTTAAAAATCATTTTAAAAATTCAACAGTTGAAATGTAAAAATTGGGGCAAAATGTATTTACCAAAAAAATCACAAAATTAAAGCAACTACTTGTGCAGGTTTTTACCAAAGGGTTTGTTCTGAATCGTACCCAAAAAAGAATTATAGTCATTCTTATTTTTGTGGTACAATGGACATTTTTGAGATTTTTTCAATGTTTTCTGCAATAAAAATAAATCAAGGCCTGCTAAAGCCTTCAAAACTGACTCAACTCCATCTCTTTGACATAGTGTCATGAAATCTAACCCTCAGAAAGCTTTGCTTTTTATTTTTATACATAAAATTATTGTTTTCAAGCATTTTCAGTTGTCACATCAGCAGAAAACGACCAAAAACGTGTTTTTTATAATGAAAACTACCACAATAAGGGACTTTAAGACTTAATCAGTGTAAAATTGTTATTAGAATGATGAAAGTGAATGATTTTCATCACTTAAAGTCTCTTCAAGCCTTAAATGTTTCGGTAGTTATGATGGAAAACACGTTTTTCTTTGTTTCTGCTGACAGGACAAATAAAAATGCTTGAAAACAGTGATTTCATGTAGATCAATGAAACACAAAGCTTTCTGAGGGCTAAATTTCATGAAACTATGTCAAAGAGATCGAGTTGAGTCAGTTTTGAAGGCCTTAGCAGGTCTTGATTTATTTTTATTGCGGAAAACATTGAAAAAATCTCAAAAATGTCCATTGTACCACAAACATAAGAATGACTATAATTCTTTTTTGGGTACGATTCAGAACAAACCCTTTGGTAAAAACCTGCACAAGTAGTTGCTTTAATTTTGTGATTTTTTTGGTAAATACATTTTGCCCTAATTTTTACATTTCAACTGTTGAATTTTTAAAATGATTTTTAAAAATATGAATTTTTCAAATTTCCGCCATTATGAATCACATAAAAATGAACCAAAATATAAATATTTCCAATCATTGTTGCAATTACTTAAAAGTACATGACTAGAGGATTGAAATAAGATCAAAACGAAAATTGTCGGACCTTTCTGAGCAGAGAAATATTGCTTTGAAAATTCAATCCAGGCAGCGTTATTCCGGAAGTGCTTATGTAAACAAATGAGGTAATTAGGCCCAACTTCAAAATTCATTTTCCTGACTATCCGTTGTCCAATTTTTAAAATGTTTGCGTTTCATAAACATTCAGAGTGTACTTGATGGTATGGGCATGAAATAAATTGGAATTTTAAAACTTCATGTTTTGGTATTTCTTCCACTCCCTGGATCACTGTGTATTGGGAATAAAACGAGACAGTTTTCAATATTGTTGCCTTGATATTCAGGGAGTAGCATTGTTTCAAACGCCGGGCCTTTTTAATGACTCACCCAGCATTACGAAGCCGAGAAGCAACGTTATTACGAAAGAATGGATGCATCAAGCAAATCAAGTATTGGAACTTCCTCATACCAAGAACTCAAGTGGAAAAGTCACTCTTGAGAAAATGGAACCTACCTTCGTACGGATGGCAAGACACACTTTCAAATCCGCCGGTGATGGCTCTCTTGCATGTAGTGACAAATGAAAAACCGAAGCATTGTAGTTAACGTCCCAGACAACGTCTGGTTTTCGGATTTAGTTAAACCGTACTTTTGTCTTGCAGCAACGGGGGGAGTTACAGTGATAAATACATCATTTATCATTTCATAAACTAAAATCGTTTTCATTTGGCAATAAAGTTGTTCAAATGATAATGTTTTGAATTGGTGGTATTTTCGAGTTGAATAAGATGATAAAAGTAACGAAGAGGCGTCCCGTAAAATAACTATACTGTTACTGTTACTGTTAATTTTAGTATACTGTTGAAATTGAAAAAAAAACAATTGAAGGAGGTTAGTGTTGCAAAGGGTGTGGTGATATCGAAGGGGAGGAGTCTGAAGCTGAATTCGAAATTGAAGTTGCCCCAATGATTTCGAAATACTATTGGTTGAATAATATGATAACGTAAGGCAACGGAGCGTTGCTGCAAACACTAAGGGGGCAGAAGAACCAAAACACTCGAGAGAACAAGTTCGCTGCTATATGACAGACGAAGTAGACAAGAGTCTGTTTTTTAGTGAATGTGTGTCCTGGACTAACAATTTTGGCGCAAAAGGAAAACCATTTTGGCATCAGTATTCTCTTTTGCAATTCCCATTTTTACCACCGGAAGCCCGGAAATGCCCGTAGGTGCTTGTGTTTTCGCAGTAGTCTGTTAAGATGCGGAATTCCTGCTAGCAGCAGTTTATTCCCACTGCTGTTGTAGGACTCGAATGTGGCCATGCAAGGCAAATGCGCCATGAAACGCGAGCCATATCAAGGCAGCATTAAGAAACGCGTCAAGCGTCAACTCGGCCTAAATGTGCTTTGTTCTTAACGCATTCCAGATGGACTGGACCAAAATTAAATTCAACTGCTCACGCCGCATTGCATCACAAAATCGCTAAGTGTGATGAATCCAGCTTAAATCTGTAGTTCTTATTGAAAAAGTTTTCTTGCCGCCACTGCCCCAAAAGAGGTTGTGAGACACAAGACTTCGACCACGTTTACCCTGACTGAACCGGTACAGTTTTGATCCGTTACAAAGTTGTTGCGGTTCAAGAGCATGCACGCTGCTCCAGAACAAAAGTTTTCTGTAGACAGAGGGAACAAATGTGTTACAGGTTGGCAGGAAGAGTGTAAACGCGAGGCTGATCTTTCATTTTTTTTCTATTTTTCATATTCTCATAAAATTTACAATGATAAAAAATCTCAACATTACAAAACAACGGCAAAGGGAGCATGGAAATACACAATAACCCTAAAACCTACACTTAACATAGAGTAAAATATTACAAAATCTTACGCGAGGCTGATCTATTACACTTTAGTTACAGATCCATAGTTGTACTGGTACAGTGTAAAGGGGGTATAACTTGGGCAGGCATGCCTTCTATCCATAGCGGCAAAACATTCTCATGCGTGAATTCAGTACTTAAAATCTAAAACTCAATTCACATTTGAAGCGTCATTCTTGACGCAATCCAGATAACGATGAAGTACAGCAGCAATGCGAAAAAAGTTGGATAAATGCAACTTGGATGCACAAACCGCATACACAATAAAAATCGCCTCGTTAAATTCCGCATCTTAATGTTGAATTCACACTTGAAACGTCGTTCATAGCGCATCCCAGAGAACAACGAAATGCGTCAATGCATCAAAGTTGGTTTAATTCAACTGTTGATGCATGTTTATGGAAACAGAGAACTTTTGATTTACCAATATGGAAAAAGGTAAACTGCACTACCTACCCGGAAAGGCTCAGTCTAGGACTAAATTTCGAACCTGAGAATAATTGGAATGGTATCTTCGATATGGCTCTCTAATGGCAGAAAACTCTCCTGACCCAACAATCATACAAAATTACACAGATACGAAGGAATACGAAGAAATACGTAGAAAATAGCTTTTAAATTTTCAAAAGAGGTTGGTGTGAGATTGTATGACCTATTTCTTTGAATTGAATAACTTGAAAGAAACTTTAGCTACTTTGCTATAGCCTGCGTGCAGACCCAATATTCTGAAGAAGA
Organism: Aurelia aurita complex sp. Pacific; assembly: GCA_004194395.1. Classification (NCBI taxonomy): domain Eukaryota; kingdom Metazoa; phylum Cnidaria; class Scyphozoa; order Semaeostomeae; family Ulmaridae; genus Aurelia; species Aurelia aurita complex sp. Pacific. The sequence continues at coordinate 53,539 of REGL01000321.1, forward strand.
AAGGGTCTGCGCAACAACGACCAAAAGCTTGCTACTACACAATTCTGGGTTTCAGGGAAAATAATTTATGCAATCATGAGTTGATTAATTCATGCGTGTCGTTTTGTTGCTGTCACAATATGCTGTCACACATTTGTGTTCAGTTGTGTATTGTGTTGTTTGTTCTCGTCACTTGTATATTTTGGATTGTATTGTGGCTTTTGTTTTGAACGGTTAATTGTTTATACGTAAAAGGACCCCAAGAGGACTGGAAAAGGTGATTGTTAACGATGTGTTGTTTAGCGTGTTGAAAAACATGTCGTTCGCTATTATCATAGTCATAAGAGAAAACTTAAGTTGTCTCTTATGACTATGCAATAATTTATCCGTAGTCCGAGTAAAATGAATGGCCTAAAGGGATTTGCACTGTGTAGCAAGCTTTTGGTCGTTGTTGCGCAGACCCTTTCTTCTTCGGAATATAGGGTCTGCGCACAGGCTACTTTGCTATAATTCTACAGTTGGACTGTTCTGAAATCTTTCAGACTTTCAGGGTGTTTTTCTTCCTTCTTAGAAGTAAGTCAAGAAAATTTTGGAAACACTTCTGAACTTTTTGAGGAAATATGGTATAATTTCAAGAAAACCGTAGTTGATGAGTATCTTGCAAGAGTCTTTCATTTACCATTTAGAAATTTGATGACATCACTTCCTCAAATGAGCTGAATTATAAAATGCACTGTGAGGCAAAAAACTATTCAAGAATTCTGAAAAATCAAACTGCAGAACTGTAGAAAAAAGCTAAAGTTGCTCTGAAGCCATTTCCTTTACAGAAATAGGCCACAGGATTTTACACGCAGTTCAGTTCAGGTTTGGCAGCTACATAGTAAGTCAACTCATATAATAAACGTACATATAACAAACTGCAGGCTGCCAGCATAAGCAATGCTTTCTCCTTTTTCAATTGAAGGTGAAGGTGAAGGTGAAGTTTCGGTTTTTAGAGTCAAGCGCTGGGATCACAGAAGTAGCTAAGCGCTAATCGAGTCCGCAACCCCTTGTCATGACGCTCAAGTGGTGGGGCTCTATCGGGTATCGAGCCCTGTCCGCCTGATTGTTCTGGCTGCAAAGTCAGAGGATTACACCACTACGCCACAGCACCTTCGTCCAAAATAATTTATATTGCAATGATAAATTGCTTTCCAACTTGGTATTTTCACATAATGAATGATACAGTAAAAAGCTGCATATAAGAAACTCACTTTTAAGAAACTGCAGGCTGACTTTTTTATATACGAAAATATAAGAATCAATTAAAACAATATATAGAGGGTGTCCCAAAAAAAATTGTGCCCCGTTTGTCTGAAGATTGCGACAAAACAGCAAAAGATTCTCGCTAAACTTTTGTATGATGGTGCTCTTCAGATGTCCAATTAAAGTTTGCTACCATCCCCATAAAAATTCGTTGGAAAATAATGGAGCTAACCTGCAGGAGACCAATTTTTCCTGATGACTTAAACCAGCGGTCGGCCATTTTGTCTTACTATTTTGCAGCAATAAATAGCTTCATGGATTGAAAATGAAACAGCAGCCTCTAATGTCATAGTTCTTGTGAAAATTCCGATAATACTCAGAGAGTTTCACTATTTCTGACCTCACAGAAATTATTTCTTACCTCACATAAAGATACTTATCCCTGCAAAATAAAAAGACAAAATGGCCGACCGCTGGTTTCAGCTGGTTTTGGTCTTCTGAAGGTCATAGCTCAATACGGATTTTTACGGGGATGGCAGCAAACTATATTTGAACATCTGAAGAGCAACACCATATAAAAGTTTGGCGAGAATATTTTGCACTTTTGTTGCAATCTTAAGGCAAACGGGGCATAATTTTTTTGGGACACCCTGTAGAATGAAATAGAAGATTTGCTAGTTTTATAAGAAACTGTACAGCCTGATCCAAAAAATGAGTTTCTTACATGCAGTTTTTTACTATATGTGATTATACAAGGTTGGGATATGTTAAATCATGTGGAAGTTACCATATCGAGCGTGGTCCTATAATTTGAAAAATATGACTTGACAGGGAAAGGCATCCTATGCAACAAAAACAATATTTTGTTGGACATTTAAGAAATCTGCCAGCCTCTTTTAACCCTATTGTACTCGGGCTCTTTGCGTCAGAGCACTGCCTAGGGGGGGGGGGGAGGCAAAAAAATGCCCCCAAGTTATCTCAAAAACCAGACTTAGTATGCCACTGAAACTTCGTGCAATAGTAATCACATCCATTAGGAGTCTAACCATACACTTTGGTGCTAATTGGTCACGTGGTGTGTTGCCAAACGACCAGACAATATCACCATGTCACATATAAGCTTTAGAAATGAGAAATGAACAAGTTCTAATTATTTAAGATAAAATAGATCGAAACCTCAATAAACTACTCAGAAGTGAAGTAAATACAATTTTCCATCGATTTATATCAAAATTTTGAAACTTTGTTCCTCTTTGTTAGAAATATGACGTCATCAATTTTAATGACGTCATGGAATCTATAATTTGCTTATGTCAGCAAATATAGATAATGTATATATCAAATGAAAGTACTTTGCAAGGGAAATTGTTTGGCACCAAGCACGACTTAATGAAGGTTAAAACGAATAAATCATGATTGTTTTCGTAATTTTTCTCGTGACCAAATATGGATATCTGCTGGTCACGTGACTTAAATTTTGAAAATTAAAGCCTAAAATGTCATTGTCAATCAAAAATAGAAAAATACATGGATGCTTCAGCTCTGTTCCCTGTATACTCTGTGCTTTATAATCAAAAATTTTTTGGGATTTTGCCTTCCGGGTACAATAGAGTTACGGGTGCTTTCATACGAAAAATAGGAGACAACCTGATTCAAATTGTTTAGTTTCTTGTATGATGAAGGGACTTAATGTATGGTGATTTGAAAGGTTCCACTGCCCTTGATACAACGAAGACGAGTCACAGACCTTCGTGACTAGGCTCGTGTCGGGTTAAAACGGGTCAAAGTGGTCACGCAATACACTTGAGAATCGATCTATGCACATAGAAGAAACTATAAAAGGAAGGTAGTATCCCCCCGAGCTGAAGTTTTTACAAACAACTCAGACAAATATTCGGGCACAAGACTATTTGTTGACTTTGTTTCACTTTGAATAATGTCCGAGAAAGTTGGCCATTTCAGCCTTTCAATCAGACCAGCTGCTGATACATCATAGCTGCTATTTGTAATTATTCTGGCAGCTCGATTTTGTAATTTTTTGAGGGTATCAACACCAGCATCCCCAAACTGAGCAACAATAAGGGAAGTGGGGTTCAACAATTCCTCTGTACATCTTACTGAGCGTTTTCTCAGGGAGAAGTTTCTTTGCATACTTCAGAAAACCTAAGGCTCGAGATACTTTTGTTCTCATACACTTTATATGCTCATCCCAGACAAGATGACTGTCCAACTGAACACCAAGGAATTTAGTCCTCTCAACAGTCATTATCTGTGTGCCATTTATAGAAAAGGAAGGCTGGTCAGCGACAAAAACAGTGCTCATCACGTTACCCTTGAGGCTCTCAGGAGGAGGGTAGTTGCTCTCATGCTCCCCCCTAAAAAGCAGTGAGATCCCTTCAAAATCAACCTGGGGCTCTCAAATATTGCATCTTTCACAAAAATCAATGTGCTGCAGAGCTCTCGTTTTTCTGGTCTCGCGCTCCCTTGCGCCTGATCCTTTATTGGTATTACTCATCCCTAGCCTTAGCCTTGAAAAAGCTACAAATGAAGAGAAGGCAGATAATTTTATGGTGACGACGGTGCTGCCCCAGAACGTTTAGTTGTGAAGTTACAATATACCTGTATACCTCTTTTCATTTGGCTCGGTTTGGTAGCAAGCGGCACGCCATTTGTCGCCATATATCAACTGGCATCTGGAGACAAGAATGTTCCCCTTTCTATCACTGTTGCTGAGGGTGCATACGCCATATTTCTTTCTCTGAATGAGAGTATCATTCCGCTCACGAAATAAATTTAGAAATGAGCAAATATTTTAGAAATTTTTCTGAAAATAAGAAATTTTTTTCGAAAATATACAAAGAGAGGAAGATGACGTATATGTGTGCTATTGAAACCTCATATCCTCTCTTACAATCATCATTCGGCCCTACGAAACTATATTTCATCAAAAAAGCACAATCAAGTTTTTACATTTTTATTGATATAATCTTTTAATTTTCTTTCTTTCCGACAATCCTATATTTTTCATTTTAGCAACCACCTCCGAGGGGACCATTATGGAAATAAGGTCGATTTGATCTTTTTAATGCTATCCCTGCAACTACAATTAGGGGTGTTTTTACCGCTTTTTACTGATCTCCAATAAAATTGTAATGTATCTACTTTTAGTTTTAAAACATTGTAAATTTTATTTCTATTTAGTACCAAATAGATACTTAGTTACATACTTACGTACGGACTAGTACTAACTTATTCTAGGCATGCACTTACTACACGTGAGTTGATAGGGATTAACTTGCAAATCCCGTTTCAGACGTGTATTGTCTGGAGAAAACCACGCAATTAAAACTTCAGTCAAAGAGTTTGAGGTTCTGCAGGCCCTTTGAAGAAAGTGAGACTGGGTCCCTTATACTGGAAAGAGGTACTTGGAGATGGTTGCAGAGCTGCAATGGTTACATTTCTTAATGAGAAAAGGACCGTCTGTCGTCCTTGGCCGCACTATTCAATGACTTTGTATCAATCTCACGAATGCTTCAATTAAATTGGATACTTTGCAAACCCATACGATAGCGTGCAGACTCCACTCCCTCAGATCACGCAACATTTAGGCATGCAGAAACAACCAAAGTAGCCTCGATATGTGAAATATTTTCCTTTTTCTAGAATTTTAAGCACAAGAAATATGCATTCGATCGTCATCGTTAAGTTTGTAGACCGAGTTGTAGACCATGGAACTAATACTTCTTGCTTCTTGCGTAACATGATGCTGTAACACGCCATTTCTATTAGAAACTTAACAATGATTTGAAAAACAAAAACACAACATCAGTTTTCACTTAGATTTAAATCATCTTAAACTATCGATGAGCCCTGAATAATCTCTGTGTTTTGATTTTGTTCAAATTCAAAATCTGACGATTTTCAAGAGTTGCAACATGTTTTTGGGCCTTGTTGTAACCATCTATGTTGTAACTCAGCACCTTTGAAAGTACCCTGGGTACCCTACTTTGAAAGCAGCCGTACAAAGAGCAGCAGAACTTAGGTGGTCATTTACAGAGAGCTAACTTCAATTTAGCCTACGCGTAGACCCATTATCCCAAAGGAGGAAAGGGTCTACGAAACAAAGAGCAAAAGCTTGCTACTGAGGTTTCTAGATTTCTGGAAACTCAATTTATGCAGCTTTTCTTTCAACCATAGAAATATTTCTATTTCTATGGTTTCAACGCGTTTCACAAATAAGTTGAAAAGGGGATTAGAATGATTTTAATTGGGCGGCCGTAGCAAGCTCTTTGTTTCGTAGACCCTTTCCTCCTTTGGGATAATGGGTCTACACGTAGGCTAACTTCAATTAAGCCAATCGTTCCTGTTACGCGAGACACACTTATCGCCATCCTCATCGCAAAAGTTTTACGGGCGATTAAAGGTCATCGCGCACTGTAAACAAACTCTCTTCGCTAAAACTTAAGCGACGGTGGAAGCGATGAATATCAAACTACATCTTTTATGTTCATCTCTTAGGGCACAGGCCTAATATGCATCGATTAATGCGAGGGGAAAATTACTCACGTACTCTCTAAAATTGGAAATGACTTTCATGGATTAAGTGAATCTTCAGAGATTTTGAAAGATTTTTAGAGAAAACAAAAGGACTTTCGCGTGAACAAAAGGATCTTTTTGGTGAAAACCAATTGAGGTTCAGCAAGGTGGTGGATGGGCTTCTTAGAGAGCGGTTTGCTTCTCGGATTAATGTCACGCAATGATTTCTCAGCAAAAGCTCGCTGGTTTACTTTAAAAGAGACAAAGATAAGGCCTATACCCCATCTGTGGTTACATTGCAAAGCATTACGTGACATCTAACTTTTAGGCTATTGTGCAATACTCATACTAGTCGCAGGATGTCACTACCGATTTAACCCAATTCACCGGAGCTAGGTGCTAATGTCTGAAAGGGCCATGCTGCATGATGTCTTGGACAGAAAATCATATCTCAACTGGAAGTATACAGATGGAATAGTTTTGCTATATTCATTGACGGTCACATCAAGAAGCTCTGCATTCTGTATTTGAATGAATTTACTTATCCCATTCTGTATTCTGCACTTAAATGAATTTACTTATCTCATGAGATATACAAGCGGATAGGTTCCCCTGAGATAATTAAGCGGCAGTACCACATAGAATAAAGCCCAAGGGACTACACCGTATATAAGCAAAGAATGACGTCAAAGTTATCACACGTCGACAGTGATTCTGGTAATNATTGGACAGAAAATCATATCTCAACTGGAAGTATACAGATGAAATAGTTTTGCTATATTCATTGACGGTCACATCAAGAAGCTCTGCATTCTGTATTTGAATGAATTTACTTATCCCATTCTGTATTCTGCACTTAAATGAATTTACTTATCTCATGAGATATACAAGCGGATAGGTTCCCCTGAGATAATAAAGACTACACCGTATATAAGCAAAGAATGACGTCAAAGTTATCACACGTCGACAGTGATTCTGGTAATAAGGCATACAACCCCACCCCACCCCACCGTCCCCTCCTTCGAAACCTTGGTATTTGTTGACAACTGAGGAGAAATTTGTTTGGGAGCTCGACATTTTGGCTGCAAATCACTAGACTGACCATATTGTACTATAAGATAGCAATTGTTGGTTGGCTGTATCTTAGCGTTAGCCATAAAGAAGTGTTGATAAGTAAATAAAGTTATTTTCGATTGAGTTAGACTAGACCAAATTAGAAAATAACGTAAAAATGCTTTGAACGAAAACGTAGTTTATGCTATGGTAAAGAGACAAGCTTATCAGGGCATCTTCTACAGAAGACCATTTCCTACACTTAGGTTGTAACATATGGACATTGTGTGCATTATTGGTAATATCACAATTTCTCGCTGAACTGTCTTGAACAAACAGTTCTCTCACTTTAACGTTATACGGGTATGCCCATATAGGTTATGTTTAACTCTAAAGAAGACCTATATGCCGAGGAGAAATACGCGGGAATGTAATAGGACAGAGATGCAGGATTTTTTGGACAATAGGCTGTGGAGTTCAAGTATTTGGGTGGACTTAGAGAGGGTTATCATTGATGTGTAACAAAATGACATTCAGACTGCGTTCACCGATGCCGGCACATTTTCAAAACGGTGAAAAATGTGACGGATATGCCTTCCGTTCACGAAAATAGGCTCTTATTTATATATATATCAATGTTTAATGTTGAAAATAGTTGTCTATGCTTTCGCGTTGCTTCGCAATGTTCCCCCTTCTAGCATTTTATGTCCTTCTATGTGAGTCGATTTGGAAAGACAGAAAGCGTATCTACAAAGTACATAAATTGGCAGCAATGTAATAAAGAGAAGATAACCTGGAAATGACAGAGAATCAACCAGGCAACCCAGCGAAAAGGATGCCATTATAGCAGGATCTAAACATCTATGACAGTAATTGAATCTTCCAGACTGAGAGCCGTCTTTGGGGAAATTTGCATCAAAGCATGCCTACCAACACTATAAGCGCTACAGTTGAACCTCGATATCCCAACTCTAAGGTAGAGCTTGCTTGCTTGAGTTAGAAGAGTTGTTCGAGATATCACACAGAGATGTAGAAACCGGGAAAGAGGGGAGGGGGGCACTTGGGGCATGCACTGCCCAAGATTTGGCAATAAACAATAAGATGGCCTTTCTGTTTGAGGAGGTGCCCCTTTAACTCAGTTCTGTTCTACAACAGCGAGTCGAAGCAGGCTGCAGACATCAAGTATAGTTATCTGGCAAAAATAACCCTTCCAATGTGTTAGTTGCATATCGAGGTAGTTTATCTCCTTAGTTATGATGGCCACTCGTTTCGTTCAAGATGCTTTCTACGGCCACGTATCCGTTGATTTACTCGCAAGTAAGCTGTATAAGAGGAAATAAAAACATTTCTAAGAGAGATCGAGCTGGACAAGCTAACGGCTTTTGAAGCTGTATCAACTTAAACAGTGGGCCTGCATTTGAAAAATTCCAATCATTTCGACCAAAGAACCCTTCAAAAAATACGAAGTCATCAAGAAAAATACCAAAAGTCCCCCAAAACCTATATTTTACAAAAATTTCGCACGCTCTTTTGAATGATACACCCGTCCTACAAAGTCATCATCTCACCAGATAAGCTTGTTCACGTGCCTTCAACTATTCTGCCTTTCACAAAACGGAAAAAATAATGTGTCGTCTTACTGGCCGAATTCCCAAATTGAAATTGTTATTTTCCAAATGAATTCGTGAGGGTTTCTAGACAGCATTGTCTATAAGGTTTATCAGGGTCAACCATAAGATTGCAGATTCAATGCAAAAAACTGATTAAGGACAGATTACAAACTGGGCGGTCAGAGTATAAAAAAAGAAAGGAGCCTTGTAGTGGAAAATCCATTTATAGACAATTTGTGGAGGGCAACCTATGAAGATTAAGCGGGAATTTAATAGGACAGAGATGTAGGATTTCTTGGACAATAGGCTGTGGAGTTCGACTATTTGGGTGGACTTAGAGATGGTTATCATTGATGTGTAACACAATGACATTCACACTGCGTTCACACGATGCCGGCACATTTAGAAAAAAGTGAAAAACGTGACGGATAGGCCTTCCGTTCACACGAAAATGGCACATTTTTGCCGGCAGATTTTGAAAACGGTAGATTTTGAAACGGGCTTCTAACCGGCACATTTTGAAAACGGCATCGTGTGAACGCTATCTCAAATTTTGCTACCGTCAAATTTTTCACCGTTTTCAAAATGTGCCGGCATCGTGTGAACGAAGTCTCAATATTATGCTACATTTTCAATATTTCCTCATTCGGATGAGTTCTCCCGCTCTTTTTTGCTTACGTAGGTGGTGCAGTTGGATGACAGAAGATTGGTGGTCTTATTTTGTATTTGTTGTTGCATCTTGTTCACGGCCATCCTGAGCAACGCTTCCAACACAGCTTTGCTTCATTTTCCTATACCTAACTGATTTAAATGTCAAAGCAACGTGTGATTTGGAATTTTCTATGTGACCAATCTGTGTAAAATTGATGCTCCACAGGGGCGAAAATTGAGGGGGGGTGTGGAGGGGTGTGACACCCCCCCCCCCAATCTCAAATATTGCGGATTTCGCAGGGCAATCGAAGATTTTGCAGGGCACAAAGAATGATTTTATTACAGTGCAGCAACCGCGTAACAAGTGTTGCAGTCATGCTATGCTGTCTTGAAATTTGCAATCAGTTGTCAATTTCGGAACTGTTTTAAACGCAAATTTTCCCTGGCAAAACACCCAAATTATAGGCACATAACTGCCGATCAATCGCAGTGACTGACACCTCCGGCTTGGTAGAGAAGATCTTTTCAAAGATGCTGTGTGCAGCACTCATTTAACTATATCAACAAATCCTTTTTTATGTCGCAAAAACCCTTTCGAGGCAATCGCTGTCTTTCATGGCAACTTTGCTCAGCTGATCAATCTAATGACCAGGCATTGTCCTACTTTGAAAGAATGGCTGGAACACAAACGTTTGAAGCCTTAGAGCACATGATCTGAGGATGTCCGAAGCAGGATAAAAACTGAAATTGCTGCGCCAGGAATCCACTCTGTGTCTTCCCATCAGGAACGTAGGAAGCATCTCGAACTGGGGGGGGGGGGGGCACGACACGTCAAGGGCATTTTTTTCATTATGCCAAAGGGGCACTTGCTGAAATAGAAAGGGCACTAAGATAAATTGATTGTAGCCTCAAGGTTCGTTGCCAATGACGGAGCTTCACGTGAGAGTGTTGTTAAAATGAAAGAATGCATTGATAAGCATAGAAAAGACACAACCAAAGATGTTCTTGCTTCACTTGAGGATAACGGCATTGGTATTGATGGTTTGGTTTACCTCTCCAAATCTATGATTTTGCTGCATCAATGTCTGGACGGATCAAGGGTACTCAGCGTTGTTTACAGGACATGTTGGACAGATCGGTACCTTACATTCCCTGCCAGGGGCCTCGATCCAATACATTTAACGAGTACTGCTGCAAGCGGAGCGCCTTTGTGACCTCCATGCATACAGGACTGGAAGATCTTTACGCATTTTTTATTGGAAGCTGTAAACAACATAAAGTTTTTGGAAATGCCACAAAAGAGGTGGAGAATTCCATGAAGCTGAGAAACTTTTCAAAAAAGTCTCTCTTGCGCACAATCAGTTGATTCAGTCTGGCGAAGCTATGAATGCATCCCAAGAACGATTGATCAAGTAGTGAATGCAGATGTAGTAGACTTGAAAATTAAAATAAAAGTTGAAGCTCATTGATGCCACTGTAGAGAATCTGGAGGAAATGTGAAATGACGAAACGGCAATGAATGCGCAGCTGGATTCTGTGGTTGCTTTTGCTGAAAGCAAGAAATCGATTCGATATCAGAATACCAAAGTCACTACAGAGTGAGGAGTCCACCCAAACGAATTGACGAGAATCTAGCAACAACGGCTGTGTTGTCGTGCCAAGAATTTTACAGAAAGGAAATGTGCTTGGTCCTTGATTCGCTTATTGCTAAGTATTCTGAAAATATCAAAGCGTGCCTCTGCCACCAATGAAGAAGCCAAGCAAACAGACAGTTGAAGACATTTACAAGTTATTTTCCTCCTGCTCATCATTGGCGGATTTAGGGGGGGGGGGCAACAGCCCTTCCCTAACAATGAAAACTCAGCTTGGCACCCCTTTTTGGCAAGAAAAGCGCCCCCCCCCCCATCCTCCTCATCCCCCTCATCCTTCATCGCCCGTCATATAGGACGCGAGATGTAAACTTTATTACAAAGCCAAATAAAAACTGACATCTAATAATTCATGTCCAGTATAGACAAATAGATATTGCACAGCAGTTAAGTCTCAAATTTTTTTCTGTTGTTGCTATTGCTTAAAAACTCATCCTTAAATGACAAATTTACATTGGTAAAGCCTTTGCTAGCAACCTATAGACAAACGTTTGCCTCGAGGTCTGCAGGGCACCACTCACTTTTGCAGGGCGAAAACCTATTTCACCCCTCCGAAATTATTGGTCTAGTTACGCCCCTGATTGCTCCATGAGTCCAACAGTATCANGAAGTCTCAATATTATGCTACATTTTCAATATTTCCTCATTCGGATGAGTTCTCCCGCTCTTTTTTGCTTACGTAGGTGGTGCAGTTGGATGACAGAAGATTGGTGGTCTTATTTTGTATTTGTTGTTGCATCTTGTTCACGGCCATCCTGAGCAACGCTTCCAACACAGCTTTGCTTCATTTTCCTATACCTAACTGATTTAAATGTCAGAGCAACGTGTGATTTGGAATTTTCTATGTGACCAATCTGTGTAAAATTGATGCTCCTTGCTCCATGAGTCCAACAGTATCATAACACGGACAGTATCCAAAGAAGCTAAATTCAATAAGGAATTCTCAGAAAGGAATTCTCAGTTTCAACAAACTCTCTATGTCGAATCAAGCAACAACCGACACGTTTCACTTTATGTAATAAAGTTTTTATTTGCCTCATGTTACAATCGATCAGTTTCCTGAAAGAATGCAGCCCTTTCCAGCTTGCAAGCCTAAAGCTACACAAACTATTGTTAGCCCTCAGACTGTGCGAGATAACTAAACCAGAACAGTGAACGTGAATTTGCAGTTTTTAGCACCAACCACTTGGATTGCAGAAGTGGAGAAGACCCGGTACTAAGTTAAGAAAACATAAGGTGTGGAGATCATCACAGCAAGGTTGCGACCTAGATGTAACAGTAAAGCGCAAAGACGATTAAAAGTACAGAGCTTAGTGTTGAAAAACGTATCGACCTGAGAAAAATATGCCTGGAAGCATTTTCTGTTCATCTGGCAACTATCCTTGTCAACAGAATTTATCTTACAATTTTCAAACAATACGTCTATTGTCCTTATCAATCAAGGAAACGATTAATTGTCCCCCTCCCCTCCGGTTTCATATAAAGAGGCCCTGAGCTGAGATAAATTGAGAAAGAAAACATTAGTTTACAACTTTTGCCACGGGGGATGGCTCAGTGGTAGCACGCTCGATTACCAATCTGAAAGTTGATGGTTCGAGTCCTCACACTGTCTAGCCTGCTACGTAGGGTGAGGAGAAGTTGTCACCAACTCTCAGTAATTCCAGTCTAAAGAAATCACGAGGAGTGGTCACATCGATAGGAAGGACGAGCATACCGCTTTAATATGCTTAGTTTCTTATTGTCCTGAACCACCTTAGGTAGGCATAAATAAATATAAAATAGTTCCGAAATAAAATAGTTCCGAAACTCCTTAGTCAGCAATGGAACAAAAACTGCAGTGAGATTCCGTTTTACGAGAATATTGACATTTCAAAGACCACAATATGACGCAATAAATCTTTAATTGATATAAATTGATATAAATTGATGATTTTGACAAAAGAAAACTTATAACTAATAATGGAATATTAGAATGGCATCGAAATCAGCGTTATTTTCTCGCCTTAGCAGTGTCATTGTTTCAAGAATAGTCCTTGCAAAATTGGTTACCTTTGTAAATGTGTGCGACAAAAATCGTAAAATAGTACTTCCCAATATTAAATTACATTATTGAAATAAATGTGCAGTGACAAAATATATTTTGCTTTGATATATGATACAAAAATTGTCATAGAAAATCCTACCAATAAGGTCATTGCAGCGTAGCTTGAAGTTGTCCCATGTTTTTCTTCGTCTACTTCTTTGGCCACCAGGAACCTATAAAAATATAACGCAAGTCATCAATCAAGAATCCTTTCAATCGAAAGCAATATTTCTTAAATACCCCAGTCTTGCATTATAGCCATGGCAGGTATAGGTCCCCGGAATAATCACAGATAGTGTAACACAACAGTAGCATCAGCTGCTTTTGATTGACACTGTAATTTAAAGCGATTGCAAACAAAGGAAATCCTCTCAACCAATAATTCAAAACAAACAAAGCCGCAAAATTTGCCCGGAAACCAGTATGGCAAACTGTTGTCTTGTGCACGGGAAGTGTGTGTGGCTTTCAAGAGAAGTTATGAGTTTATAACGAACGAAATCACAGAAAAAAGATTTGATTTCAGATCAAATTTTTTCTGTGATGCAAGTTTTTCAAAGGAGCCGACAAATGACGCAGCAAGCTTGCCTACGCAAAGTACTACATCGTTGGAGGGAATCATTTTGGCTAGCCTGCGTGCAGCCTCTACTGTCACTGCGGAGCGGAGGGGAGGAGGAAAGCGCAGGCTACATTTTGGCGCACTAGATTCCTTCCTTCGCTGTGCGCTGTGTACTGTCTTCATCGAAAACTGCATCATAATTTCATGTAATTTCATACACTTTTGAATGTTGAGAACGAAAATCTGATCACATTCAAACATATATGCACGATATACGAGTTTTAGTGATATTCTAAACAAAGGACTAGTTTGGACACCCGTTAGTTTTGTAAGGTTACATATTAGAACAAAGACAATAATTGTAAGTTCCACAAGAGGAGAATTCTGCATGCCTTGATCTAGGTTTTCTTTGGCCCCTGTTTGAATTTCGAAACCAAGACATTTTTCTTCATATTAATTATGCAAGCTTCCAGGGAGCAGAAAGCAGTGAAAAAAATCGTGCAAAATATTGAATCGTCTGATGCACCGAAATACGGTTTATCCAGATCAGTTCCATATTCAAATTAATACCACATTTCAAACAAGATACTCTTTTTTGCACCCTTTTTGGTTCAATGGAAAGAGGGTACTTGTTAACAGCATACGTTGCAAATCTTCAAAAAAGCTGGTATAAAATTCTATGACCTATTTCTTTTAACTGAATGGCTTCAAAGAAACTTTAGCTATTTCGCGATAATCCTACCGTTGGGCCTTTCTGCAATCATCAATCTTTTCTGGTTTAGGATTTAGAAATTTGATGAGATCACATCCTCAAATGAGTTGAAATATAAAATAAGTTGTAATTTCGAAAAACATTGAAGATTTCTGAAAAGTTGAATGGTAGAATTATAAATAAGCAGCTAAAGTTTCCTTCATACTATCGAATTAAAAGAAATAGGTCCTAGAAGTTTACACAAACTTTCTTATATAGATTCATCCTTTAATCTTAAATTTCCTTTCATCAAATTTCAAAAATTTTAGCCCTCACACTTTCAAATTTTATGTAACATTGGTTCCTTGTACTGTCTTTTAGATTAATCATGTAAGCATTTTTAAACCTTGTAAAGAACTATTAGCGACCAGGTGAAGAGCCACTTTTGTGGATATACTGGTGGTCTTGATTCATTATTATTATTGTGATTTCAGCTTTATATGCAGGGATCATGTTGTTTAGCCCAACTAGCGAGGATTTAAAAATAAAAAAATAACTCCGAATAGTTTCATCAAATTCACATTAAAAAGTTTACGTACCAGGCAAAGCCATGCTTGAAAAGTCTTCAGGCTGGACCAGGGTGTCAATTAGTTGTCTCTGAAAGTTCTTGAATCCAGCGGAAACAAGATGCCTGGAAGGAATTAAAATCATAGAAAACAATTACATGAAACACAAAGTGTCCCAACAATTGTGTCCAGTTTTTGTGGCTGATGCGGAAGAGATGTAGCTTACTTTCCGTAGTTTTTATACAGTTGTATAGGTCAGGCTTCAGCTTAGAGTTTGAGACTTTGTTTGAGTCAATCTGGGTTGCTGATTTATGGCAGAGGAAAGGAAAGATGAGTGGTTAATTCGAAAACAGCACTTATATTGTTCTCCAGTAATGTCAAAATCAAGCAGTGTTTGAAAGAAAGGGTTCTAGCATCATATTCAAATTTCTCTACATTTCATAGGGGTCGACAGCGTTGTCATACAANGATTAAAATCATACAAAACAACTACATGAAACACAGAGGGTCGCAACAATTGTGTCCCGTTGGTGTGGCTGATGCGAAAGAGATGTAGCTTACTGTCCTCAGTTTTTATACAGCTGTATCAGGCTTCAACTTAGAGTTTTAGACCTTGTTTGAGTCAATCTGGCATGTGGTTGCTGATTTATGGCAGAGGAAAGGAAAGATGAGTGGTTACTTCGAAAACAGCACTTATATTGTTCTCCAGTAATGTCAAAATCAAGCAATGTTTGAAAGAAAGAGTTCTAGCATCATATTCAAATTTCTCTACATTTCAAAGGGGTCGACAGCGTTGTCATACAGATAAACAACACTATTAAACACAGAAAATATTCATATACCAGATGTTCCAAAAAATACTTCCGTTTGGAAAATCACCAAAATTTGATTACATGACCGATCTTCAATTTAATTTTTTTGCTAAGTAGATCAAGGATTAACTATTTTCTCAGACATAGCTGACCTTGTAATTGGTTTGAAATTAACAAATTTAGCTCTTTTTAGGGCTACCTGGTTTTGAACCATACTGCAAAAAAGCATTTATCCTTGCCAGATCAATTTCTTTGTGCATATAAAGCTTCTTGTTTGGTCATAAATGACAGAAAGAAATGCACACTATCATTGGAGACTTCGATGACGATGAAAAATCTGAAAACTTTGACTGTTAGGCAAGATTGAGTATTTTGCTTGAAAAGTATAGCTCAAAATAAGTTTTTTCAATATGTAAGTTGTTGCACCTTGTTGCATCAAAAGCAAACATTTTATCATCTACAATTATTTTTGGGTCTTTGACAAGGCAAGTCAAAAAGAAAACTTGATCAAAAATTTGATAATCTATTTTTGGTGATTTTTTAAACAGGAGTACTTTTTATGGGACACCCGGTACAACGTGCAAACCTCTCTTTGCAAACTTCTTTACTTTTGACAATGCTAGAGAACAAAGGAAGTGCTGTGTTTGAAGCAACCACTTCTTTTGCCTTTCTTCTGCCATAAATTGGCAACCAGATTATCTCAAACAAGGTCTCCAACTATAAGTTGGAGCCTGACCTATTAAACGGCGTAAAACTGAGACAAATAAAGTCACAGCTCTTCCACAGCAGCCAAACTAACGGGACACAATGTTTTGGGACACCCTGAACATAGAAGACTAAAGCAAGATTCCACATNAAATCATAGAAAACAATTACATGAAACACAAAGTGTCCCAACAATTGTGTCCAGTTTTTGTGGCTGATGCGGAAGAGATGTAGCTTACTTTCCGTAGTTTTTATACAGTTGTATAGGTCAGGCTTCAGCTTAGAGTTTGAGACTTTGTTTGAGTCAATCTGGGTTGCTGATTTATGGCAGAGGAAAGGAAAGATGAGTGGTTAATTCGAAAACAGCACTTATATTGTTCTCCAGTAATGTCAAAATCAAGCAGTGTTTGAAAGAAAGGGTTCTAGCATCATATTCAAATTTCTCTACATTTCATAGGGGTCGACAGCGTTGTCATACAAATAAACGACACTATCAAACACAGAAAATATTTATATACCGGATGTCCCAAAAAAAAATACTCCCGTTTGGAAAATCACCAAAATTTGATTACATGACCGATCTTCAATTTAATTTTCTTGCTAAGAGATCAAGGATCAACTTATTTTCCCAGACATAGCTGACCTTGTAATTGGTTTGAAATCAATAAATTTAGCTCTTTTTAGGGCTACCTGGTTTTGAATCATACTGCAAAAAAGCATTTATCCTTGCCAGATCAATTTCTTTGTGCATATAAAGCTTCTTGTTTGGTCATGTACACTATCATTGGAGACTTTGATGACGATGAAAAATCTGACAAGTTTGACTGTTAGGCAAGATTGAGTATTTTGCTTGAAAAGTATAGCTCAAAATAAGGTTTTCAATGTGTAATTTGTTGCACCTTGTTGCATCAAAAGCAAACATTTTAGCATCTGAAAATATTGTTGGGTCTTTGACAAGGCAAGTCAAAAAGAAAATTTTATCGAAAATTTGATAATCAATTTTGGTGATTTTCTAAACAGGAGTACTTTTTTGGGACACCCGGTACAACGTGCAAACCTCTCTTTGAAAATTACTTTTGACAATGCTGGAGAACAAAGGAAGTGCTGTGTTTGACGCAACCACTTTTTTGCCTTTCTTCTGTCATAAATTGGCAACCAGATTAACTCAAACAAGGTCTCCAACTACAAGTTGGAGCCTGACCTATTAAACGGCGTAAAAATGAGACAAATAAAGCTACAGCTCCTCCACACCAGCCAAAGTAAACAATTTTTTGGGACACCCTTAGAAGACTAAAGCAAGATTCCACATNCAATTTTGGTGATTTTCTAAACAGGAGTACTTTTTTGGGACACCCGGTACAACGTGCAAACCTCTCTTTGAAAATTACTTTTGACAATGCTGGAGAACAAAGGAAGTGCTGTGTTTGACGCAACCACTTTTTTGCCTTTCTTCTGTCATAAATTGGCAACCAGATTAACTCAAACAAGGTCTCCAACTACAAGTTGGAGCCTGACCTATTAAACGGCGTAAAAATGAGACAAATAAAGCTACAGCTCCTCCACACCAGCCAAAGTAAACAATTTTTTGGGACACCCTTAGAAGACTAAAGCAAGATTCCACATTTAAAATCATACACAGCTGGATCCTATATTATGAATTCTAAAGAGAACCAGAAGAAAACTTGTTATAACTGGCACGTCAAACAGAAAGACTGATTAAAAAATGACATGTTCAGGCACTCAATTCGTTATAGCGGGGATTTTGTTACATCGTTTATTGGTGGTTTAGTTTATTTCAGGGCCTATCTGTTCTTCGACAAAACGGTTGCTAGGAAATGTGGCCTTCATGGAAGCAAATAATTCTCTCGAATTTAAGTTTTAATACAGATAGTGGAAAAAGAAGGAACATTTTTGACTGCAGGTTGAAAGGCAAAAAGATGATAACTCTGATAAAGAACATTGTTCAAGCTAAACAGAAATTTTCAGTTAGAATGATGGTGCATATGCACCAATGATGAAACGACAGAAAAGTGCATTCCAGTAATTGGAAAATGGAACCATATGCTCTAATACAAATAATATTCCTTACACTGGTAACAACTAATCGACACGCATTATGTGGAAAGAACTTCATGCCTTAAAAATGCTATTTCATCGGCAAAGATTTGTACAAAGTAAAAATTTCCTATCAATTCAAAGTAAATAATATGACCATCCAAGGTCATCAGCTCATTTGCGGACGAAGGAAGCCGATGATATTTAATGCACAAGTCTCCAATTTTGAAATGTTTACTATAGTACTTTGCACAACGAAAGCATACAATTTTGTAATCTACCTGCTAAGCTCCACTTTATTTCTCCAAATTTCATATAAATGGCAGGATGCGGAATCTGAATACAGGCATATGGACAACCTGTAACGAAAAAACAGCATTGGTTGAGCAAAGAAAACAACCCCCGTTTGAAAGGCCAATGATCCCGGAATATCAAGACGATAATAACTACTCGCAAGTACTGAATGATCGCTGCACCCTGCTCGTTAATTTGCGAAAATTTTCCAACCCCCACCCCTTTTCATTCCAGCCCCTTTTTATTAATTCTTGAACAACTGGAATGACAGTGAACATAATTCTTTAATAATTTGTACATAAATGTAAAAAAGATACGTGTTTAACTAAGAAAACGACTATTTCCATTTTTCCAACCTCCCCCCAGATTATCATTATATCGAACCATTTCCAGCCCCCCCCATTATTCTCACCCACTCCTGTTTATTCGGTACTCGAGAGTATCTAATGGTGGATATGTTCAAATCCATTTTAAGGGGAATCGACATTGTTAAAAGCCGCCAAGTTAAAAACATAATCTATTGTATTTGAAAACTTTGACACCTGCTGTGTCATTGTGTGGCGGAAGAAACAATGAGTTTGTGGGCGTTTCTTCAGACTTTCTATAGCAGCTTGTCGATATAGCTATGTCTATTCCCTTTAAGCTTTACCTGACTAAAATCTGCCATTCCATTTGGAATTATGACTTCTTCCAAAAAAGCCCCTTCAAGAAACCGTCAAAACAGGTCTAAAATTAAGACAAAATTTTCCTGACATTTCTACCCTACGGCAATGACATCAATACGTTTAAGCACGTGTTATCCTATTGAGAGGATGAAATAGCCCAGAATAATGCTGTTATGCTTCCAAGGATTACACTTACACACTCCCAAAGGGACAAAACCTGCTAAGGTATGCAAAAGGCATTGATGTAAAGCATAAAATTTGGTCGTTCACTTAAGCCTGTTTTGAAGGTTTCTTGGACAGGCTTTCTTGAGAAAATCACTCATAATCGTCTTGATATCCAGGGAGGGGATTGTTCCCCTGGGGATTGTTTCAAAAGGGGATTGTTTTTGATTTACTCACTCGGTATTCATCGCATTTCAAACAGCCTACTGAGTGAGCAAAGAAATGTTGGCGTTTGAGAAGGTTATCAAAATTCAACATTTGCTCCTCAGCTTTAACATCTCTGTTTGCTCAATTACGTCAATAACCAAATCAATCTAATGACCGAATAAAGTTTGCACTATGACGATGATAAAAAAGGCTAATACACTTTCTTTGTGTCGTATGTTTAGTGCAAAGGTGGTGGCCAGTCTCTTTTACCGTAAGGCCCTTCCGTGAAAATATTATTTTGAATTTCAAAGGTTTGACGTATCGTTTTATCGCAGGCCTGTTTTAAATCCAATGCAGATGACGTGAGCAGGGCATGAAAACCTCATGAAAACCCACCCGACCATGTGACCGGGTGGCTACAGGAAATTATTGATTCATAATGAACTGCAGGAAATTTCCAACAAATATCCCTTTTTCATGTATCACTCTGTTTCCCATTTAAAAAAAGAAACGCAACTTACAAAGTCAAAGAAAAATCACCTGACATAGATTGTATCTCTGGTACAATTTGCAATCAATGTAAAATACAATGAGCCGTATCTTATTCAAATTATGGGCAGGTTTCCAAGATATCTCATTGTTTAAAATGATTGCTTCACAGTTCTAATTGCAGTAAAAGTTTGCGGAACGTCCAGCTGCTCAGAGCATCTGTCAGGCGAAAAAGATTACTTCACAATCATTTTCAGAGATCATAGCGCAAAAGAAAGTCTAAATTTAGAAACTGCTGTTCTTTTTTACCTTATCTTTTTATGATTCGAACTGCATTTGAATCAAATTGATATTTCACAGCAAAAGAAGCTCTTTCTTCCACGTCTATCGTATCCTACATAAATTAGGGTTGGTCTCATTAGATTAAACTTTCACAGTTTCAAGCATAATTTCACAGATGCATTGCAAGATCAGCAAGTACTAGATTTCCTTCATGCTTCTTAGAAATCGTTATGGTTTAATTTATAAGGTAACCAGCATTATCATTGCTAACTTCATGCAGTTTATTCTCTTGATGCCTGATGTGCATTTAAATAAAACCAGTTACATGTTATTGCATAGCTATCTCTAGATCCTAAGCTCTCTTTGTAAGCTTAACACTTGTCTGTAAATGTATGCAAGATTTTTTTCCGGTCACAAGAAGAACATATTTTTCATGCCCTGGACACGAGCATACTCACCCTAAGCAATGCTCACTTTTCTTTGTGTCTGTAGAATACGATCTCAAAAATGCTTTAAAATCTGACATTTTTGATGCATCGACTGCAAACTTTCGGCATACTAATTCAATCTAGAAATATCAAGAAAGGTAAAGCATTCAAATATTGCAGCAAAGTATCAAAAGACATGATTTAAATTGTTTTCGAAGAACAGTAAACACAAGGAAAAACCTGAAAACTGAAATTCCTAAAAATGTCTAATTTAAAAGTTCCATAAAAATGGTTGCGAAGGGCAAATTTGAGGATTGTAGTATCAAATGAAAATGTCCTTCAGTACTTTTCATTCTTGTTTATCATATTCTTTTTTAGAATTGTTCCGTTTTATAATATTCTTCGTGAGACTTGACCTAATAAATCAATAATTCTCTCGCATAATTGCTTTTGACTTGCTCTTTGACCATTTCTTTTTGTTATTCTCTGAGACACCTGTGTTCGTCAATTATCTATTTCGGCATCTAATTTTCCATAATTTCTTAGCATCTTTTTCTCTCGTTTCATCAATTTTCCCGTAGGCTTTAATATTTCTTAGGGCATGAAATATTTCGCACATTACTAATAAATATCATATATAAGTACCGAGAGACCCAAAGAAGTGAAAGAATCACAAAAATTCAATGGTATTGCCGATCTTAATTTAGCACTTTCCATGTGCAATTTAGTGCTTGTGGAAATTCCTGCATTTGAGAGCTACGTGGTTTGATGAATACTTTCAAACTGCAAAAGTTCGTAATAAAATTGTCTCTTGATCCATCCAAACACCTTGTTTGTTTGCTCACGTTTCTGATTAACTTCTTTCAGCATCTTGGGGTCAAAATCTGGTAGAAAATCGTAGAAATTGCTTTTTCATGTAAATATAGCTGAAAAGGCGGTTTTCAAGCAATTATTTCATGGTCTTCTTGGGAAGGAATAAAACAAAGATCATTCCAGAAAATAATTCGATCATTTGATACAGAAGCGCAACAGAAATTGTTATGACCCATACCATAATAAATTTTTGGTAATTTTTGAAATTGTTCACGTTTTATTGGATAACCCTGTAGTTTTAGGTTATATTTAAAATAGAATAAAATTACCTTGTCGTCTTTTTGATGCTCTGCAATCTGTTCTTCTACGACATTAAAACAAACCTAAAAAGTATACCATCCGTAAGTTTCAATACTCTAGGGTGTACAAAAATTAGTTCCACATAAAAGGAAAGCTGGGAATTACCGAATATGTCAATTTACCTTACTGGATTAGCGATACATTAATCGTATTTCAATCATATATCACAGATCATTGATGTTCAAAAATATAAACATTTGCAAAACGTTTCGCCTTCGCGTCATCAGATCTCTGACGTATATTTTTGAAAATCTTGTCAGATCCTTCTTTAGACATCGGGTACATTCTGAGGGTCTATATTTTGTTCCTTAAGAAATCCCTGAATCTGGTAGAATTCTCGTTCATCCCTTGAATAATTTGCATTCCCGTTTGGTCAAAGTGAGTGAGACAAAGAAAAAATGTGCTCATTTGAAGTTGTTTTAAATCTTTAAAGNGAGAATTACCGAATATGTCAATTTCCCTTACTGCATTAGCGATACATTAATCGTATTTCAATCATATATCATAGATCATTGATGTTCAAAAATATAGACATTTGCAAAACGTTTCGCCTTCGCGTCATCAGATCTCTGACGTATATTTTTGAAAATCTTTTCAGATCCTTGTTTAGACATCGGGTACATTCTGAGGGTATTTATTTCGTTCCTTGAGAAATCCCTGAATCTGGTAGAATTCTCATTCATCCCTTGAATAATTTGCATTCCCGTTTGGTCAAAGTGAGTGAGACAAAGAAAAAATGTGCTCATTTGAAGTTGTTTTAAATCTTTAAAGCCACGCAAACGTTGATTAGAACATTGATTTCTGCTGCGAAACCTAAAATGGTCTTTCCCATCTCATATGAAGTTTGCCGGACCTGTACGATAGCATGCCAATGTTAGACAACTGCATGATTGCTAACAAATTCGCATAGCAGTGTGACACCATGTACAATTGTGGATATCTTACAAGGCAAAATTACATTGTCCATTAAGCATAAGGTCCAGTGTCACGTGCACAGTAGAAAAATTGTCAACAGCACCACTTCAGTAGCAAATACAACATAGATTCAAAAGATCGTTACCTTTCCTTCAAGTTTGTCAATCAATTCTGCCAGCCGATCCACTTCTCGTTCGATTTGCTGTGGACCTAAGTGGAAAAGGGACAAACATTGAAACAATAAGGTAAGTTTAAAAATTTGGAAGTAACGCAAGTACCGGGATAATATATAACTTGCACCTTTTGGAAATCATCAAGATCTGATCATGCTACTAGAAAATGTGTGTTCTATGATGTGTATTCGATAGGGCAAGGGTGGGCATGTACAGTAATTTTTATGGTCCTATGTATGTCCACGAGAAAAAATTAATCTACCCAGTTTTTGGAGAATTAGTGTGATCTACTGACTTTAAATGCATTTGTGTGAAGGATCAGATTTAATTTTAGACATATCATGAAGTCTTGAAATATCACAAAAAGCTGATTGTTTTTGATCAACATAAATAACTCCTGCAATTAAGGTTTAATTTCTGTGCCTACCTACAACGACAAAATGGAGGCATCAGTGTGATCAAAATGAAAATGTTCATACCCTGAAAACTTGTCTGTTGTTCATAGCTCCTCAGGTTTCTCAATATTCTTCGGTTTTTACTTCCGATAGCAGGCTGAACTTCGGCTTCAACACTTGGCCTAAAACAAATAGAGGTATAGACTGAATACACATGAAAGAATTTTTATGCAAGAAATCGACGCTCCGATCATCGAGAAGGACGAAGCTATGACTACTGGACACTATTATTCAAGGAACTTTATCACCTTGTCTGTCAAATTAAAAGTGCATTTTCTCTTGTTTGCCACTTGTCAAAATTTTGATAGATTTATTTTCTTTGGATAAACAATGAAAAAAAATTTGCCCATAGATGGGAATGAAACCGGCATGATATTATTTGAGATTTCACAAGTTTTAAAAAGGACTCATAGAAAACTTACGATGAACCATTAGAACTAAACACGAACATTTTTGTAAAAGATNACCGAATATGTCAATTTACCTTACTGGATTAGCGATACATTAATCGTATTTCAATCATATATCACAGATCATTGATGTTCAAAAATATAAACATTTGCAAAACGTTTCGCCTTCGCGTCATCAGATCTCTGACGTATATTTTTGAAAATCTTGTCAGATCCTTCTTTAGACATCGGGTACATTCTGAGGGTCTATATTTTGTTCCTTAAGAAATCCCTGAATCTGGTAGAATTCTCGTTCATCCCTTGAATAATTTGCATTCCCGTTTGGTCAAAGTGAGTGAGACAAAGAAAAAATGTGCTCATTTGAAGTTGTTTTAAATCTTTAAAGCCACGCAAACGTTGATTAGAACATTGATTTCTGCTGCGAAACCTAAAATGGTCTTTCCCATCTCATATGAAGTTTGCCGGACCTGTACGATAGCATGCCTATGTTAGACAACTGCATGATTGCTAACAAATTCGCATAGCAGTGTGACACCATGTACAATTGTGGATATCTTACAAGGCAAAATTACATTGTCCATTAAGCATAAGGTACAGTGGCACGTGCACAGTAGACAAATTGTCAACAGCACCACTTCAGTAGCAAATACAACATAGATTCAAAAGATCGTTACCTTTCCTTCAAGTTTGTCAATCAATTCTGCCAGCCGATCCACTTCTCGTTCGATTTGCTGCGGACCTAAGTGGAAAGTGGACAAACATTGAAACAATAAGGAAAGTTTAAAAAATTTGGAAGGAAAGTAACGCAAGTACCGGGATAATATATAACTTAGACCTTTCGCGAAATCATCAAAATCTGATCATGCTACCGATCATGAAAATCTTTAAGCGCATTTGTGTGAACCAGATTAATTTTAGACATATCATAAAATCTTGAAATATCACAAAAAGGAGATTATTTTTTATCGATATAAATAATTCCTCCAATCAAGGTTTAATTTCTGCACCCACCCACAACGACAAAATGGAGCCATTAGTGTGATCAAAATGAAAATGTTCATACCCTGAAAACTTGTCTGTTGTTCATAGCTCCTCAGATTTCTCAATATTCTTCGGTTTTTACTTCCAATAGCAGGCTGAACTTCGGCTTCAACACTTGGCCTGAAACAAATAGAGGTATAGACTGAATACACATGAAAGAATTTTATGCAAGAAATCGACGCTCCGATCATAGAGAAGGACGAAGCTATGACTACTGGACACTATTATTCACGGAACTTTATCACCTTGTCTGTCAAATTAAAAGTGCATTTTCTCTTGTTTGCCACTTGTCAAAATTTTGATAGATTTATTTTCTTTAGATAAACAATAAAGAAAATTGGCCCATAGATGGGAATGAAACCGGCATGATATTATTTGAGATTTCACAAGTTTTAAAAAGGACTCATAGAAAACTTACGATGAACCATTAGAACTAAACACGAACATTTTTGTAAAAGATTAAAAAATTGACCACATGAGAAACACTCTGGTTATTGAAACATCTTCTTTGGCCTATAAATCATAAAAGTAATCAAGAGCACCACAGAGCATCAGGTGCTTTTCAACTAGTGAGCTAGTTATGGATAGAACAAGGATCAAACTAAGAGAGGAGGTTTTGTGGATTCCAGGTATACATCCAACAAATTTAACAACATTATCTTTTTTCAAAACAAGTAGTTTTTTTATATATATTCTCAGAAAATATACAATTACAAACTATTACAAAACGATAGCAAAGGGAGNTAACTTAGACCTTTCGCGAAATCATCAAAATCTGATCATGCTACCGATCATGAAAATCTTTAAGCGCATTTGTGTGAACCAGATTAATTTTAGACATATCATAAAATCTTGAAATATCACAAAAAGGAGATTATTTTTTATCGATATAAATAATTCCTCCAATCAAGGTTTAATTTCTGCACCCACCCACAACGACAAAATGGAGCCATTAGTGTGATCAAAATGAAAATGTTCATACCCTGAAAACTTGTCTGTTGTTCATAGCTCCTCAGATTTCTCAATATTCTTCGGTTTTTACTTCCAATAGCAGGCTGAACTTCGGCTTCAACACTTGGCCTGAAACAAATAGAGGTATAGACTGAATACACATGAAAGAATTTTATGCAAGAAATCGACGCTCCGATCATAGAGAAGGACGAAGCTATGACTACTGGACACTATTATTCACGGAACTTTATCACCTTGTCTGTCAAATTAAAAGTGCATTTTCTCTTGTTTGCCACTTGTCAAAATTTTGCTAGATTTATTTTCTTTGGATAAACAATGAAAAAAAATTTGCCCATAGATGGGAATGAAACCGGCATGATATTATTTGAGATTTCACAAGTTTTAAAAAGGACTCATAGAAAACTTACGATGAACCATTAGAACTAAACACGAACATTTTTGTAAAAGATTAAAAAATTGACCACATGAGAAACACTCTGGTTATTGAAACATCTTCTTTGGCCTATAAATCATAAAAGTAATCAAGAGCACCACAGAGCATCAGGTGCTTTTCAACTAGTGAGCTAGTTATGGATAGAACAAGGATCAAACTAAGAGAGGAGGTTTTGTGGATTCCAGGTATACATCCAACAAATTTAACAACATTATCTTTTTTCAAAACAAGTAGTTTTTTTATATATATTCTCAGAAAATATACAATTACAAACTATTACAAAACGATAGCAAAGGGAGCATGGAAATACATCACACCCACATATTACAAAAAATAGCTAGAGTGGTTATGCCCATGTCGCCGCGAATTTTTCAATTAGATCATCAAAGAGTTATTAATGAAAAAACCAAGAAGCCAGGTTTCTTCCTAATCGGCCATAATGGGCGACCAGGCATAGTGGACGATACCACTCTAATCACAACAGAAGAAAATGTTACACGAGACAGTTAGAGCATAAGCCTATAATAACTGTTTCCCAGGGCAATACCAGAAAATATGTACCCAAAGCCGTCAGTACAAGACCGAGCTTGCAAAGTTTTGTACAGAGACTGAAGGTCCATATTTTCGGAATTGCACGAAGGAAAAAGTTATTACATAGTTCGTTACCCTATGGCCAGGGCTGGACGAAGGCCTTTCTTTTTTTAACAAAGCTAGACGACAATTTTAAAGCTAAAATGATCGTTGGCCTAGCATGGAGCCATTGCAGACGAAGTAATTTGCTGTTATTCGAATTGTTTTTCGATGTGCTCGAAGCACTGATCTGTGGTTCGAATTCAAAACTGAGTCGTTTTGTAATGAGCCGGCATTACCGGGTAATAATGCCCTATCATTACGTCGTATTCGAACGTTTGCAGCCAATAAGATTGTATCACATGAATCAGGAACTATTTGTTTGGTTGAGAGTAAAGTCGTTTTAGAAGCTGTTGTACGACAGATCAAAAGCTGAACCTGAATTCCATCTTATTTTTCAGCTTACCTTCCTCTCTGGCACGAAGATGAAATAGCCTGAAGCAATTTTTGGTCAAACACGATCAAGAGAAACCTTGAGAGCGGTTATGAAAAATACCTCTTACGAACTTCCTCTTCATCAATACTTTCCGAAGCTGTTTCAAGATGCTGCTGCACATATCCAAACTGCCTTATCGTCTAAAATTGTAATGAAAAATGTCACTTACTGTAGATGTAATCAAATGACATTGATACACCATTTCTGGTCTGGGCCAAATTAAAAGTAAAATAAAAGTTTCGACACGCAGACAGTGACTTCATAATATGTATCACACTAAAATACAAATACCGTAAAAGCTCTATTTAGCTCCCTCTCTATCAAGCCACTCTCTCTATTAATCCCCTCCTTTCTAAGCTAAAATTATTAATAGGCCGTCGGACCTCCTCTCTATTAAGCCTCCTATTCATATCAAATGCCAGAGGCTGCCAAAGATTTTCCACTTTAGCTAAACAAGTTTTCATGTTAATTTTGATATAAAAGCTGTGTCGAATTTGTGTACTTGATTCGTAAAATTGTACCAGGTGCGCCAAAATAAACTAGGGACGTTTGGCAGGCCACAATAAATCGTACATTGGATCGATTTTGAAGATTTATGATATAATCGTTAGCAGAAAGACTGAATTAGATACTGGGATTTTTTGCAAATTTTCATTTTCAGTTTTTAGAGCTAGAAGCGAGTCTGCTAAAATTTTAGTTTTCGACAACACTGCAAACGATCAAAGAACATCGATCAAGTTTTCTAAAGGATCGAAAGAGAGAACTTGTTCGTAGTGATTTGCGATTTAGAAATCGACCAATTTCAATCTGCTGTACGAGAGTTCGTGCTAAACCCCCCAAGCACCCTGAAAACGTTTTCTCTTTGTTCATTCATGTTGAATCTTTTAAAATTTGATCGAGGTTTTTTGATAGCTTTAAATGTTTTCAAAAACGAAGATTTTAAGAAACTCGCTTCTAGCTCTAAAAATTGAAAACGGAAAAATTAGCAAAAAGTCCTAGAATCTAATTCAGGGTTTCTGCTAAAGATTAAGTCATAAATCTTCGAAATCGGTCCAGTGTACGATTTTTTGTGGCCTGCCAAACGTGCATAGTTTATTTTGGTGCACCCGGTACGTGGATTCCGCAAAATATGGGACAAAAGAAAAAAAAAATGCAATTTATATCCATTTCCTTTGACTTTGTGAGTAAGTCCCCCCTCTCTAATAGGCTGTCTCGTCTTGCTTTGAAGGAATTCACACATTTCAGCTCAATCTTCACTTCAGCACAAAGACTTTGTAATAAAACGTTATGAGCATACAGAAGACATATTGAAAATCGGATGGCTACCAATTGCTGAGAGACGCGAATTCAACATTCTAAAACTGGCCTCTAAAGCGATCAATAATAGAAACTGGCCCGAAATGAATAAACTTGACATGCAAACTTGCAGTAGAACATTACGTAGTAGTAGCGAGATCCGTATAAAACCATCAATGATTCCAAACACTTTTCAAGATGCCGCTGCAAATAGCTACAATGCTCTTCCTGGTGATATCAAACAGGAGACAAATTATAACAAGTTTCGTAATGATGTTAAGACATTCTTGATGAAGAAAGCAAAGGACTCATTGAACTAAAATCTTTTTAACTTATTGAATTTGACTTTGTAATATGCTTATCAATTGTTTTTCAGGTAATTGCTTTAACTTTGTAAAATAGTTTTGTATTTAATTTTTAGAGCTGAAGAGCCACACTTGTAGTGGATATGCTCACTTATGCCATATAATAATAATA
>REGL01000321.1:98401-120033 GCA_004194395.1 Aurelia aurita complex sp. Pacific
TGGCTTCGTTCAAACATGAAGCAAGCAAGATTCAACCGAGCTAGCGATATTGAACTTTCATAAACAACGAGTAGACACGATGTCCCTCTTGGAAATTGGTAACAATGTCGTTGAAAATGACTTGGCATCCCAACTTCGGAAAGTTTGCTCTGACAGATTTTAAGTAATAATACTCTTTATTAGAAGAAACGCTTTGTTGTTAATTTCGCTGGATATCTCTTTTCATAGTAATTAAAATCTTTTCTGAACCGAACTGTATATGAATATGGACGTAAAGAGGAAAGTCTTGTTTGAAAGGGGCCTTTTCCGACGTTCTGAAGGGCGTGGTCTCAAAAAATTTTCCGGGGACAAGCCCCCGGACCCCCCCCGTTGGAGCTCGCTTCGCTCGCCATTCAGCCCCCCCCCACTTTGAAATCACTGCGCGGTCCCTGCCATCGAGTAAAGAACAAAGACGCAACGTCACGGCGATGAATGATAATTTGTGGATTACGTCATCGATGATAACCGAAATAATAGTGCAACGTCATCATGACAATGTTACGGATACTTCTGGGCTAACTTTAGAAAGATTACGTCATCGTTTGAAATTTTGATTTAATGCGCATGCCCAGATGGAACCAAAACAAAACAAATCCGACGAAAACAGCAATATCATCATTACAAAAAAGTCTAGAAAAGTCTGTGAAAAAGAAATATAACCTGAGAAATCTAAACCAGCGTCACAAATCACATTTGCAGTTGATGATCGACATACAAAGCAAGAAAAGTAAGCAATCAAAGCAACTGTGAGACGAAACGATGGCATTGTCAGTGAAGGCCTACTTGAATTTTGAAGAAGGAAACCCAGAGATTCGAAGATTCTCCATCGAGCAAGATGTCAGTGCAAGCTATGAGTATTTGATGGAGAAAATACGACGAGTATATCCATCGTTGTTGAGGAAAAATTTCCAATTGTTTTGGAGAGGTGAGTGATTGCTTTGAAGAATCTAAATGATAAATAGATCGTAAATCAGAGGGGCAACATAGGTTGCGAAGGCCTTTAGGCCCATCGTCAAACTACGGGAAAGACCACCGAAAGCAAGAAAAATATCTGCACAATTCCATTAGTTTGCATTATAGTTATGGTAGAAAACGTGACACGGCTTCTATAATCCAAGGCAAGGCAATCTTGCAAAATGTTAGGCATACCTTCCTACCGTAAAATGCGTACCTCAAATGCCAGAATTTGAATTGGTAGATTCTGGAGCTTATTTTGGTTATTGAAATGAGCATGAATATCTATACTTCTACACATGAAAAGATAAACGAAATTTTGCTTGTAGACGAGGAAGAAGAGTTGGTTGCCTTCTCAAGTGATGAAGAATTGGTGATTGCTCTTGGAAGCTCTTCAGGAGATAATTTCAGGGTCTACATCAAAGGTGAGTTTTAAAACCATAAAATAGCACACTTTTCTAGTCAGTTTTCAGTACCTGCTGCAATAAACTTTTTGCAGCATCATCATGCCATGACCAAATTGCCCTGTCAGCACAGCAAGCAAGTGTTCATGATTTTGTGCTTTGCAGAATTTCCAACAGCTGATTTATTTCATTATGCTTATGCTTACTGTTGCCCAACATTTTGAGTGAAAAAATTTGCTGAATTTCAAAAAAAACTTTAAAGCTGATTTACTTGGTCATACACAGTACTTAGTAGGTCACTTTCTGACTATCCTTTCACATTGCACACAAATTTTGAGCTAAATTATTCGCTTTAAGTGCAGAAGAGTTTCTAATGATGCAGTACATACCAGGTTGGAAAACATGCGTGATTTGGCCTACGTGTAGTAGCAAGTGAAATAAATTTGAAGGTGCGAGCTGCGAGTGGACGTTAAAAAGCTGTGAGAGAAGCAAAATCAACTGTAGATCTTTTGTTCACGTATGCGAGAACCAGTTATTGTAGCAATAAGATGATGCTCTTGTATGTAGCTATCTTTTAAAATGAAATGAAATGTAGCTGCAAGCAGCAAGTTTGACGGAGTTTCATAGCTGCGAGTGAATGCAAGTTTTGAAACCTGGAGTACATATAGTAAATATTTTAATTACCATTCTAATTCATGGCCATATTAATGTTTATTCCAATATAATAAAAAAACTTTCCTGATCATCAATCATCGTTGAAGCTTTTTAAAAATATACAAAATATGCATTAACCGTACATCGTGTGCCCAAGTTCACGAGTTGTCATGCAGCCAGCATGGTGATAACCGGGAGGGCACATTGGGTTTCTTGACTACATGTATTACGCTCGTTGTTCTTGTGACAACTTGAGCACTCTGTGTATATCTTGAACCACATTCACCCATTACAAAATATGCATTAAAAATGTTTCCAGTTTCTGCATCATAATTTCATAACTTTCACGATGCTGTAGACTTTCATTAAATGCCACTTTGTAGCTATGAACAGGCTCCTAAAACCCTCAAAAGCAAAGTAAGGTCTTTTTAGAACCGGTCAACAGTTGAGGCATTCTGCAGTCAAAATTTAACGTACCATGTGAAAATGTCCATATACGGTAGTATGTACTACTATAACTGCATCAAAGCGTTGCAGAGGACAAGGCAATACATTTTTATTTATTCTTGTGTGACAATGTAAAGTAAGGATTGAAAACTTATTGAAAACATTTGTATTCACAGTACAAGCACCCAGTGACTCAACAGATGGTGCCACACCAAACCAAAAAGCAAAGCACCCTGGTGTTGTTTGTGATGTCTGTGACAAAGGAATAGAAGGAACCCGTTTCAAATGCTTGGCATGCCCAGATTATGACCTGTGCAGTGGCTGTGAAAGCAAGGGTTTCCACCCAGAACATGAGATGTTGCGAATGCGTACACCAAACCGTCATCCCTGGCATGGAATATGGAGTATGGTATTTGGTCAAGGAGGAAGAGGTGGTCCATTTGGTAGGAGAGGACACCATGGGAGAGGAAGACATGGCCCAAGACCTCATTGCCCTAGATTTGCACACCANGAAGGCTTGTCGAAGCCTGTTTACGCCACTTCAAATCAGGTGATAAAACCTCTTGATAAAACCTTTTTTGAATTTTATAAGTTATTTCCCAACAAGCAAACTTGTGCCATGAATGCAAAAATTAGTACAGTACAGAAACTTCCCTCCTAGAGCAATGCCACATCCACATGACTTGAAATGTGCGAACAAGCCTTTTGTACCAGCCCATACGAAAAAAGCTGGGAATAAAGCTGGGAATAGCACCTAAAAGCTGGGATTGCCCCAGCTTTCCAAGAAAGCTGGGAATTCAAAGCTGGGAAATGAAAACCCAGAAAGCTGTGAAAGCTGGGACTGACAGAAAAACGTGATTTGCAGCTTTTTCAATTCACATATAAACCGTAGGGGCATTGAATCTTGAACAAAGGAGAATTTAGCGAAAGACAATAGCAAGAACAATTAAAAACACATATCTTGGTGTTTTCGGGTCGTTCTTACAACAATTAACTATTGTTATTACTATTTGTCTTTCGGCCAGAATTTCTATCCTTCAAGGTTTAGTGCCTTATCGGTTTGTTTGCGGCAATAACTCTGCCAATCCTGGAGATGTTTTAACCGGCATCCAAAATTGTATACCCAAACATCTGGAGAGTAGGTTGCTTTAAAAAATTCAGGAAATCTCAAGCAGTTTTTTGTCCTGGTTGCGTTTTATGAAGGTAGGTAAAACTTAGAAAAATCTTCACAGATTTCTTTTGTCTCCTTCGCTTTTTAGCCACCTGATTGGTCCGGGAAAATGAGGCTTTGGCGGTTTCAGCCATGGGCCACAAGCAATCGGCTATGTACGACGAATGATCCCTATGCTGTGCACATATTTATGAAAGTGGAAACAAGAAAGTACCAAGTATTGATCCTTGTGGTACATAAAAATGAACTTTGGCAATAGCGAAATCAAAGTTTTATTAATTGCACAACAGCATATTTTGTAGCTTTCAAAAATGCGAGGGTACATCCAGCATCATCAGATACAGTTTTCATAATATCTACAGACAATGGTTATCATCCAGTTTATAATTGCATTGCTTCATTTTCCAGACCAAGCAAACACATGGGGTTACAGTGAAGCCACCCAAGAAAACAGCAATCAAGAAAGACAGGAAGAAAAAGCAGCAAAGCAAGAGGAGGCTGGTGCTGACAATGGAACAGCAGAGGATGCCCCAATGGTAAGTATCAATTCTCGTACTATGTCATGTGCAGAAAGAAACATATATATCAAGTTACTCACCACCCAGATTTCTAATGTAATGTTGCACATACTGTATATCATGTGCACCATGAATTGATTTTACAGTATGTACAGCATGCACAAGATAAGAAAAATCTCAAATCTCCACAGAGTCGGACAATAATTATTTTTATTAGTTTCAAATAATTTTTTTGGAAGTTGTCCACAGGCGAATCTGGCAATTTCTTTTGGCTATAAATGTGCTGCTTGTGACACTTCAATTTGAACAATTTAGTGCTATGAAGTTCAAATCAGGTTAATTCTGTGCAATTATAATATCTTATCGAAGAAACTTTTCCCCAAATTCCGATGTCAACAATTTTTCCATCTGAAAAGTTTGGATGTTAGCACTGAGAAAAGGTATTTTTACCATTAAATGAAGTACGTTGGATTTAGCTGAAGAGACCTTAAATTTAGAGCAGAGGCACCCTTTCTGTCTGTACTCTCCTATGCAGAGGTTCCCCTGTCATTTTGCATTTAGGATAATGCGTAGCAGAGGAGCCTCTGCGTAGGAGAGTACCCTTTCTGCACATTTCAATCCTAAATTATTCTGCTACAGAAAGCAACAGTTTTTCATTAATTTTGTTTATTTCTCAGCCACAAAGTGAAGCATCATTTATTGTCATTAACAAAGAAATGGAAGAAAGCAAGGAATCTGCTGACCAAAACCCATCACAATCTGTAGAGCCCAGTGCCCCAAGCCAATCGCAAAGCAGACGACGAGAGGAAGAGGAATTTGAAAGAAAATTGAATGAGGCAATCAGACAAATGGAAAACATGGGATTCAACAATGACAGTGGATGGTTGACTCAGCTGCTCATTTCAAAGGATTTTGATATTGGCAAAGTTATTGATACATTGCAGGTAAATGGAAATAAATAGACTCTTCAAGAGCTACCTATGAGAGCATGACTCTTTCATTTGAACTTGCATCATCAAATTTTGACATTTATAGATCATTAAAAAATTGCTTTGAACATTAAATAAAAGTAAATACAATATACATAAAGACAAAAAACATTAAATACTTTAAGTACTGTATCAAGCGTATTACATAATTTTGTGTTTAAATAATTTCCTTATCTCGCATGTAGAGAATTTGATGATGGATTTTTCCTTTGAATTCCAGTTCTTAAAATTGTACAGTATGTGAACTATCTGAAGTTCGTACCACTGCATACTGTAGTATGTAGTAATGTACTGTATGCTTTTAGTACAGGCCTTGCACATCAACATATTATGAATTGTCAAGAATTCTACACACAGATATGATAATTGTTGAGCCACATGAAAGACTAAATTTTTTAAAGAAGAATTCTTAAGAAACTAATTAAGAGACTTCTCAGGCAGGAAAACCACACATACCATGTGGACAAGGCCTGTAACTGTAAAATTTATTACAGGCCTTGGGAACATTAAAATGGCTTTCCTGCCTAAGAATTCTCTTTAGTTGAAAGAATTTGTGTTTAGAAAATTTACAGTCTTTCATAAGAATTCTTATAACAATGCAAATAATTCTTCAAAATTCTCAAGAACTCATCGTCATTTTAACGTGCACTTAACTAAGGAATTAAATGCAGACAAAATTACAGTTGAAAGAAAAGTAAACTGGAAAGCCTGATCGCTGAGCAGAACATAGCGATTCAGGCAGATCAAATGATCCACAAACATACAACAAGAGAAAGCAATTAAACAAAATAAACTAATTCTATGCCCTAGGGAATGCAAACCATTCCAAGAAACGAATAGTTGAAAAAGCCTTAGTTGGCAAAGTCTTCTGAAAGCCTTGTTGAAGGCAGTAGTTTTTTCGTGGCCACCAACTAAGATGTTGCCATTTTGATGAAAACAGAGTGCGTAATATAAAAATAAATGCCAGGCATGAAAAAAGATGATTTCCAGTGAGAGAGGAGCGCCTGTGAGAGCAAAGGTCTAAGTCACCATCCAACAGAAAATAAATCTTTTCAACTTCTCCTTTGAAAAATATCAATCCTTCTGCTCTGAAAGGCTCCACCCACTAGGAATCAGCCTGACGCCAAGCAAAAGTTTACCAAAATGATGGGCATATCACTCCATGAAAAGGAAAGGATGTGACTGCAATCATTTAACAGTTTCTCGGGAATTCTAATCAAAAGAAATTATTCATAGAAAATTTAAGCCTTTCAAATTGCAATCCACCATCTATTACTGTCCTCGGTAATATGGAGTTTAGATTGACTCAACAACTTGGCTCTTCTCTGAGAGAGATCCAAACAAATTGATTAGTTGGATAACTTTTTCTTCCTTTGTAGACCGCTATCCATTCATCCCAAGAGTGAAATTTCCCGATGACTGCCCGATGGTTAACTCTTCCTTTTTTGTACTTTTTACCATATGATGTGCCCTATCCCAGTCTGCAAAGTGTAGCAACTGCACGCACAAGATTTTTTACAAAAATTTCATGTGCATGCTGATTTTGAATGAGATATTTTGTTCAATACTTTGAAAACAAAAGAATAAAATATCTTGCATGCGAGCACGCCACTGCTTCGTTGGTCTGCCTTGTCGAGAACTGTCATACTCTGCAGACTGGGCCCTGTCTATATAAAAATCCTTCATACAGTACAGCACCTTCCTTAACAATGTTTCTTACTTTGAAAATCCTCACTAAAATCTCGCAAATGCTTGCTCAAAAATTCTAAAATGCTTTCATATGCCAGATGAGAATTCTTGACATGATATGATGCACAAAAGGCATTCTACAATACCGGGTGCGCCAAAATGAACTATGCACTTTTGGCAGGCCATGATAAATCGTACACTGAACCGATTTTGAAGATTTATGACTTAATCTTTAGCAGTCTCTTTAGCAGAAAGCCTGAATTAGATTCTGGGATTTTTTGCAAATTTTTCTATGTTCAGTTTTTAGAACTACTAGCAAGTTTCTTACAATTTTCATTTTCGAAAACACTGAAAACGATAAAAAATGTTGATCAAATTTTCTAAAGACTCAACATGAATGAACAAAGAGAAAAGGTTTTTTAGCGTGATTTGGGGATTTGGAAGTTGATCTGTAAACTTCTGCATGAGTGTTATTTCAACGATTGGCCTGTTGTGAAATTCTGTAGTAGTTACAATAAAGTGCCCCACCCCAAAAGCCGTCACAAAATCAAATATGTAACAAGACTTCATGCTTGCTGGCCTCATGATGCTTCCTTGCTTGTCTTTTTAACCCCCTTGACACAGGAACACAACCTGCACCAAAGCATATAATAAATTCAATAACATTACAAAAGAAAAGACAATGTCTTTATATCCTTGAAAATATACATTTCATTTCTCGTACAAACTCTCGTACAGCAGCTTACAATTAATCGATTTCTAAATCCCAAATCACCACAAAAAAGTTTTTTCTTTGTCCATTCATGTCGATTCTTTAGAAAACTTGATCGATGTTTTTGATCGTTTTCAGTGTTTTCGAAAACGAAAATTTTAAGAAACTCATTTGTAGCTCTGAAAACTGAAAACAGAAAAATTTGCAAAAAATCCTAGAATCTAATTCAGGCTTTCTGCTTAAGATTAAGTCATAAATCTTCAAAATTGGTCCTGTGTACAATTTACAGAGGCCTGCCAAAAGTGCATAGTTATTTTGGCGCACCCGGTACTGTATAAATTTAGGAAAGAAAGTCACAACCTACCATTCTTGTCAGCTCTTCTAAAGACCTGCAGTGAAATAAAATAACTGATAGTAAATGCATTGAAGAATATTGAAGTTATTTTCTGTGCTGAATCAATTTGTTATATACTGTACAGGAATTGAGCACGTTACATGACAAGAATTCTAAGGACCCCTCAATGTACTGTCAGGTTCAGCAAAGGCTAAACAGTTTCATGTGGGATTTTGGCAAGTTATTGTACACTCAGAGCAAACTTTCCAACATGGCCATTGGAAAGTTTGCTCTGAGTGTGCAATAACTTGCCAAAATCCCACATGAAACTGTTTAGCCTTTGCTGAACCTGGCAGTCCAATAATGATTAAAAATAAGATTACATCCNAAAGGCTAAACAGTTTCATGTGTGATTTTGGCAAGTTATTGTACACTCAGAGCAAACTTTCCAACATGGCCATTGGAAAGTTTGCTCTGAGTGTGCAATAACTTGCCAAAATCCCACATGAAACTGTTTAGCCTTTGCTGAACCTGGCAGTACAATAATGATTAAAAATAAGATTACATCCATTGTACAGCATGCAACAAAAACATTACAACTGTCAATTCTATTGTGAAGCACACAACAAGAAAGAATGCAAGATGCAACCATACCAATTTTCCAGTCTGAAGATAGGCTAATTTGTTTCATTATCAGGAAACTCTGCCGCCTATGAGCTTGTATGGAAAGTGTGGCACTTGCACACCCAATAAAAACAATTGGGTATTCAAAAAAAATAAA
The DNA here is from genome assembly GCA_004194395.1 of Aurelia aurita complex sp. Pacific. Lineage (NCBI taxonomy): Eukaryota > Metazoa > Cnidaria > Scyphozoa > Semaeostomeae > Ulmaridae > Aurelia > Aurelia aurita complex sp. Pacific. Next base: position 107,094 of record REGL01000321.1, read on the forward strand.
TAGATAAACAATAGAGGACCCTTCTTGCACACCCGAGGTCTCGGCGAAAATTGCCCTACTTTCCATACTGGCCTATGAGCAGAACCAAATTGTTTCCGATGAGAAATGCCTCAATTTGAGAAACAGTTCTTATTTTGAACCTGATGGGGTCGTGGGACTGGGGTTCTGGGCCTAAACTGTGTGTGTAAGAGGCAGCCGCCACACCCTTCCTTGCACTTGCATGCACCATGACTGATGTAATTCATTTGGTAATTAGCCAACTTGGTAGCTGCCTACAATACATGTATAATTCAAACATTACTATGCGCATAATTTTTCGTCAGAGCTTCTGCAAGTTTAAGAAGGCCCAAATACTTACATCTTGAAAGATTGTTTGATTTTGCACAGCTGTGTCTCTCTTTGCCGCCATTGCTGAGAGTTTTGTTTTCAAAAAGAAAGGAGTTATCCACAACACTGAAATGAGACTGCTTAGCATTTTCACTTCCGGGCAGCCTCTTTCTGACTAGAAAAATGGCGCCAAATTTTCGTGGAAAGAAAATTTCAGGGTATTGCCTGCCTCAAATGTGTTGTGCATGATAACGAGAACATCTGTTTAAAACGATCTGACAGTAACAGCCAAGACTTTAGATGGCGGAAACCGAAATTCAAGACGCTACAATTGGAAAAGACGCCAGTAATGAAACCATGCAACCTTCGATCAAAGCTATCGATCGCCGTTCAGTTCATCAAATTTGCTCAGGCCAAGTGATACTTACTCTTGCAACAGCAGTGAAGGAATTAGTTGAGAACAGCATTGATGCGGGTGCAACGAACATAGAAATCAAAACGAAAGAATATGGAGTAGAAAGTTTAGAAGTTAGTGATAATGGATCTGGAATCGAGGAGAAAGACTTTGAAGCAGTTGGGTTGAAACACTGTACATCAAAATTGAGGGAATTTTCAGATCTGACAATTGTTGATACTTTTGGGTTTAGGGGAGAGGCTATAAGCTCTCTTTGTGCACTAAGGTATGGTTTTACCATCATGGATATGCAAATTCATAATGAGATTTCGATGGGCCACACAAATAATTTGGTTGGTGTCACCTAACCAACTTGCATGAAAAATGTGGCAGAGGCACACCTAAGAAAAACAATAGGGTAGTCAACACATACAATAAATACAGTAGTGTCCCGCATGTAAGAAACAACCTCTTCAATTTCAGGTCTGACCTATTTCTTATAAAATGAGATAGAATTCAAATCAGTGTAAAGTTTCTTATTTGAAATATCATGCACTATCGATCAACTACTCAGACACAAGCTTCATGATTTTGATGAAAGGCATATCATTTTCATTTGTATTTGTAAATTTTCATTTCCAGGAAATGATACAGTTATTCCAGGAAGGTGTGTTTTGCTTAGTTTTGTTAAATAAGAAACAAGGTTTTTTCAGACCTGTACTAGTTTCTTATAAAAAGGGGGTTATTTTGAAAATCAGGGTCTGTGTTTCTTAAATTTGTGTTTCTTATATGCGGGACACTACTGTAAACAATAGAGGACTCTCCTTGCACACCCCCTTTCTTTGCTGGCTATCAGCTGTTCATAATGTCAAAAAACGCAACTTTTTGAGTTGGGTGGCACTGGCAGTCCTCTTATGCAATTTTCAATCAGAAGGTTCTGTTTGGTTCCATGGTTCCAGCTATGGTGCCTTCAGGCCTGGCCGTTTAAGGTGGGCGATCGCCTGCACCCGCCTCCGCGCTCGCCTTGAGTTGGCGAGTGGAGCTATTCATCGCCCGCCTCCACGTCAGTTCACCTGGGAACCGCCTTCCTTAGGCTTTCATTCGTTACTCATCAGACCTCATTACCTTTTGAGTAAAACTAAAATATTGAGAGGAAGTTAATCCCATATATCTTTACCTCATAATATAATTCCTTATCTTTAATTTCTCAGGAAGTCATCTACTCCTGTAAATCGTTAACTACTTGACAAGTCACGCGAAAAACAAACGAAACATTTTAATAAGCAAAGACAAACATTTATTATTTACATCCTTTGCACCTGACTGTTAATTTGAAGACCAATTGAAAAGTCATTTGACAAGGTTGGTATCCATAAGTTCCTGAAATGTTAAAACCAAATCATGTCAGCATGGTGAATTATCAAAAACGATGGGCTGTCGAGCCTAGGGCTTTTGAGAGAAATAACAACGGGGCCGTACGATACATTTCACATAAACTTTCTTCAGCATTTTGCCCGTATTTTCTTCAGGGCCGTAGGAAGCAGCTTCGGTTTGGGGGGCAATTGTTCTTAAAACGATAGAGAACAATACACCTAATTAATGCTTGTGACGTAGCAGCATTGTTTTCAAAATCATTGGGGGGGGGCTTCCTACGGGCCTGATTTTCTTACAGAAGCCTCTTTGAGCACCTACACTCTTAGATCGGCAAAAAATTAAGAAACTCAAGCACCAGAAAATATTACCGGAGACCGCCAAAACATTCTTCCATCTTGTCTGAAGCATACTTGTACTTTTTTGTATACGTTACGAAACTTTCAGCCCTCAAAATCTTTTAACCTTAAGAAACTTTCAAATACATGTACTGTATGTTCCTGTAACAACAAACCCAGAAATAACAAACCTTCAATTACTTGAGCATCAAAACAAACTGCAAGGTTTAACAATTAACAAATTGTACTTGTATTTAAGCTCAGTTCCGTTCAAACCCTTGTCAGTGTGTGGTTGAAATTTGCAACTACATAAAACTAAAGTTTCGTTTCTGTCAGAGAATCCCCATCTTGTTTTGTAAGGTTACAGTGTTTAAAGACAAGTATTGGATTCCTCATTTATTCATACGCTTTATTGAAGATTTTCGATAAAATGAAAATCGCCCTCCTGACTTCACCAAGGAGAGCGATGTACCGCTTCGCCTGCTAAAATGCTCACAGCCAGGCCTGGTGCCTTTGATGTTTTTGTGCGTGAAGCAAAGCATGAAAAATGTGAAAAATGCCTTACAGTAAGCTGACTTTTTTATATCACTGTTAAAAATAAAACAACCACAAATACAACATTCTCTGCGGTCCATATCAGGAATTGACTGTCTTCTGGTTCTGGCTATGAATGGCACTTTGACAAATTCTTTCACAAAAAATCTTAGAAAACATACTGTACTGTACTAGGCAGAATAAAAATGAAATTATTAAGCACTTTGTGTACCATGGCACCAGATGGCACCATTCCATCTCAACAGGCCCTAGCATGCGACAGTTTAGGGTAAGTGAATTGATGTGAAAAACTATGCACTGATGCAAGACCTGTGCAGAGATGGTTGAGATCTGAGTTGCCAACAACTGATGCCATTGTTTACAAAGATCTTACTTAAACCAAATCTAGAATAAGAGGTTGCTTATTGTCAGTTTTCCGAAGAATTCCCAAAGACCTCCCAAACCAGAAATGCCCCCAGCTACAACATCGCCATTCCACCGCCAAATTCAAATTGATGTTTAGATCTGCAAGAAAGTAAAACCTCTTGGTTGTCAAAGTTATTTGTTTTGGAAATTGCTAGTGTTAAAAAACCAGTTGGTGTTGGAGGCTAATCTTTAATAGATGTGTTTTCAATTGATATCCAGGGGTATACTATACACAAATTATTATGTGAAACAATATTTTCTTGAAACAATTTTAGCAAACTGATTATCACCACAAGGCATCATTCAAAGGACTTTGGCTGTAAGCTAGAATTTGACTACAATGGTAGACTCACTTCCAAAGCTCCATGTGCAAGGGAACAAGGAACAACAGTAGCTGTGTCACAGCTTTTCCATACCTTGCCAGTAAGACATAAAGAATTCCAGAGAAACATCAAGAAAGAATTTGCTAAGCTGAGCACTGTTCTCCAAGCTTATGGCATCATCAGTACTGGCATCAGAATGAGCTGTATCAACTTTGTAGAAAAGAGAAAAAATATGATCTTATCAACCAATGGATGCAACAGCATGTTTGAGAATGTTGCAAATGTGTTTGGACCAAAGCAGGTACATATGATATTCTTTCAACTGCATGATATGTTAATCTAGTCACAGTAGCAGAAGTGTGAGAGAACTAAGAGNAAATATGATCTTATCAACCAATGGATGCAACAGCATGTTTGAGAATGTTGCAAATGTGTTTGGACCAAAGCAGGTACATATGATATTCTTTCAACTGCATGATATGTTAATCTAGTCACAGTAGCAGAAGTGTGAGAGAACTAAGAGAGTTATTCATCTTGGCCCACAAAATTGAAAATGCATTTACTTCTTTTAAATCGTAATGATGACGACAACAAAGATGATGATGTTGATTATAACGATTTCTGAAAACACACAGGATGTCCTAAAAAGATTGTTCGACGTTTGATCAAATATTAAAAAATAACGAAATAATGAACGGGCTCCATGGTACGATAACCATATTGCCGAGATTTTGAATTAATTTTAGACACCAGAAGCTAGCAAATCGGCTAAATATTCACGGAATTACGAGCTTTTGGAGTTCAAATTTGTGCGACAGCTGAAGCCCTGCGCCCCTAAATTGCATATTTTGGGAAAGTAGAATCTCGTTTATTCAAAGCAAATCAAATGGAATTAAAAAAGCACTTTCTTTCGATAAACTAGCTTTCTTTAACATTGAATCAAGGCTATGGATGCATGGAGGAATCCTGTTGAGTACAATTTAGAATGTCCCCATCTCTCGCCGATTAAGTTTTCATTCCATGTTTTGGATACTTGCATTCGTAAGTAAATTTTGGCAGCGGTTACAAGAATTAAATTACTTTTAAAGTCCTCTTTGGTTTGCTCTGATATCAGCGAGAGGTAAAACCATGGACATTTCTATGGTTAAAACATTGGACAGTCTCTGTTACCTCGATTTTGTGACCTCTTTTTTAAAATCAAGTCAGTTAAGGGCGTTTGGTTTCAGCTTTCGCACAAACTTGAACTTCAAAAGCTTGTAACTCCGCGAATTCTTAGCGGATTCGCAAGATTTTGCCATCAAAACTTAACTTAAAATCTTAGGAACAGGGTTATCTAACCAGGAACCTGTACTTTATATCGCTACTTTTCAATATTTAATCAAATGTCGTACCATCGTTCTGGGACACCCTGTTGTTGAAAGTAATTACAGGTTTTCACATGCCTTATACGCCATTCACACTGAACAGTTAAACCAGCTTTATCTAAACTAGGTTAAGTTGTATCACACGTTAACCCACTTTGCAAGAATATATACAGACAAAGAATGATCACTTTAATGACCTGGAAATGAAATGTCATTTCATTCTGAAAGGGACCAAAAATTCACCTCATGTTTCTTTGATGGACCAGAAAAGCAAAATAACAGTAACAGTGGAAAGTTTTCTAGGCTTTCAAATTCTTTCAGAGTAGGCCGCTTAGTAAGCTTATTTTATAAAACGAACCGGAGATAGTATATCTGTGACAAATGATATAAAAAAGGCAGCTTATTATGCAGACATGACATGACAAATACAAAATCTATCTTTGATTTGGCGAGGAAGGATATTAGCAAAAAGTTAACAGACCCACATTACCCTCCCTTTAAACTGGCTTTACGCCACACTAACCGTGAACATATTTTCAGTGACCTTTCACTTCCATTACTAAACAATGCATAAAAAGTGGCCTGGGGGTGGGTACATTTTATTTCATTTCATTTTATTTTCATTTAAAATATTTATACAGGTTAAAAAAGTTTCAGAATAATAACTGGTTTTCAAACTGACTTGTTGAAAAAAACCTAAGCTGCAAAAGGAAAACTAGTTACAATTAGCTTTATCCAGGCTGTTCCAAAGGGTGGTTCCTCTGTAGCAGAAAGATTCCTGACCTGTTTTTGTTTTAAGTAATGGTATTTTCAGATTCAGATCTGTCGATCGCAGATTTCGTTCATTACTGTCGGAGCATCTTGTGAGCAACGAGGACAAATAGCCTGGAGCCAACGAATTTAAGGACTTATACATAAGCGAAGCTGATTCTTTGAAAATAAGCTGCTTGACTGTTGCCCATCCAAGACCGTTGATCAGAGGCATTGCGGATGTATCATATTTGCTATTCGTTACAATTCTGGCTGCCCTATTTTGTACCTTTTGCAGCCTGCTAATGTTAGTGTCACTGCAGCAGCCCCACACAGAGCAACAATAACTTAAATGTGGCTCAACAAGGCCTCTGTACATATCATTAAGTATGGCAGGCTTCAGAAACCTTTTGGAGTACTTAATAAGGCCAAGAGCTTGAATAGCTTTGGTCCTAGTTTTCTGTATATGTTTGTCCCAATTAAGACGATTATCTATTTGAACCCCAAGATATTTGATATCCTTTACAATCTCAATAGGTAGATTATCTATCTCAAAAGATGGCTGAACATCAGGATGGTTTTCAATCTTGCGAATATTTGGTGATGATCCCATCACAAGAGTCTGTGTTTTAACCACATTCAATGAAAGTTTGTTGCCTTGTAGCCACTCCTTTAGCTTGGTCAGTTCATCGTTGAGGTCGTTTTGCAGTTCAATAGGGTTCTTAGATGAAAGGGAAATAGTGGTGTCATCAGCATTCATGGTAACGTGTCCTTTAAGCAATGCATAAGGTAAATCATTTATATAGATAAGAAACAGCAATGGACCAAGGCATGAACCTTGAGGAACCCCACAATTTATGCTACTGATTTCAGAAGCAGAACCATTTACTTTGCAAAATTCCCTCCTGTTATGCAGATATGAGGTAAACCAACTAAGTTCGATACCTGTGATACCGTACTTTTGTAGCTTTTCGAGTAATATGTCATGGTTGACGGTATCAAAGGCCTTCTTAAGATCAATAGATAGTAGGCCGGTATATTTACCCTTATCGATATTCAGATACCAATTGTTTGTGTTTGACATGAGACATGTAACCACATAGTGCAATACTCGAAAACCAGACTGATGTTTATAAATTAGTTTTCTAGAGTCGAGGAATTCGTACACCTGATTATATACGAGTTTCTCGAAAAGTCTCGATACAGCGGGCGGAACAGATATTGGCCTGTAGTTTGACTTGTGAATGGACGGGGGTCTGCGGCCCAGTTTTCAGAAAGCGACCCTCTTCTAATTTCCGAAACTTGCCTTGGTACCCATTTTTATGATGGATTTTGGCGGGAAACTTCCCATTTGAACCATTTTTGCGAATTTCAGTGAGACCCCAGCCATGTTTATGGAAAATCTGCCGAAAAAGGACCTTTGTTTAGAGAATTTTGGGCCCAAAGAACCCACCAATATGGGTGGCACATACCTGTACCCCGAATATGTTATGTACCGCCCCCCCCTCGGAAAAGTGGATGAAATCAATCCAGTTAGTTAGCAGCCGTGCTTGAGCTCATTTTGTGCAGTATATCAGTTATTTTTAGTCAGTTGCTTAAACACTCCTTCAACTCGACAACAAAGTGTCCAACTTTTTTGCTGACTTGCAGAGATTTCCGAGTCATACTTGTAGGTACAGAATCTGTTTGAATTATCTAAAAAAATCTAAACAGACAAGATTCTGGAGCAATTTCAATATCTCTAAAACTTGCAAAGAAAATTTTTAAAATCAATAGCTACATTTCAAGATTTTTTAATCAGAACCATTTCTTCGAAATGACTTTTTGATTGCAGCATTTGCAAAAGACCTCAATGCCTGTGCTTTCTTTTGTGTTTCCAAAGAACATGGAAACTAGGACCTTGATAAAGAAATTTTACATTTGTTCTGAATTTACCTGTGATTTTCTCTCTTTTTTTATATTATTTTTTAGGTACAGAATCTGCTTGAATTCTCTCAAGAATCCCCAACCGATGAGATTTTGGAACAGTTCAGTGTCTCTCAAAAGGCTGCGAAGGAAAACAATGGAATCTTTAATATCAATGGTTACATTTCAAGAGTTGTCAGTGGTTGTGGTAGAAGCTCACCCGACAGACAATTTTATTTTATCAACAGAAGACCATGTGACATTGCAAAGATTGCTCGTTTGGTGAATGAAGTTTATCATATGTTTAACAGACATCAGTATCCTTTTGTTTTCTTGGATGTTTCAATGAATTCCGGTGGGTATATTTTTAAAGATTTCTTTTTGCATTAAAAACAAACATGGAAGGAAATTAGTTTATGTACCTTGTGGACCAAAAAGAACTTCAGCTGTATGAAAATTCGTAATGTAGAGAACACTTGATATATTGGAATGAATCGAAGGTTGTTTGATAGCCAAAGTCTCAAATATTTTCTTGTGACTTTTCTACTAGTTTTCCAAGCATTATGAAAATTCTTTTATTTCGAAATGAGTGAAAATAGGAAAAGCAATTTCTCTTAAAGCAACATACAAATGCATTTCGTTTCCCTCATGGCTTGAAAAACGATCATTGCGAAAGTATTAGCTCTTATTCGCTATTGCTTCTATAAAGATTTGATTCTTAACTCTCGAGAGAAACGAAATATATTTGAATTAGGAGATTATTGACAATTTTGATTGAGGGTTTCACGCCTCTATTCCTCCACTTTGAAGATACGAATTTTTTGGAAACTAAATTTTTCCTACCGGAGCATAGGAATTAAATGTTTCCGCCGATTCTTGCTCGTGGTTTATGGCCAAAACCTCCAAAGCCCCATTTTCACTGACCAATCAGAAGGCGAATAAGCGAAGAAGACAAAAAAAACCTGTGAAGATTTTTCTAAATTTTACCTACCTTCATAAAACGCAACCAGGACATAAAATTGCTTGAAATTTCCCGAATAGTTTTGAAGAAATCTACTCTCCGGATTTTTGGGTATACAAAGTTGGATGCCGGTTAAAATATCTCCAGACTTTGGTTTTGATTTTAGGCCTTTTTGAAGGTTTCTTGCAGGAGCATTCTGGAGAAAATCCCTCGTAATTTCAAAACGAAGAGGCTGTACACATCCACCATTAAATAACATATATTTCCCAGTACTATCATCTTAATATCCAGGGAGCCGTGGCCTTTCAAACGGGGATTATTGCTTTTCTTGTTTTGACTCGCCCGGTATTTTATCAATTTTCTTTGCAGAATTGGTTGATGTCAACATCACCCCAGACAAACGTCAAATCTTCATCCAAAATGAAAAGCTGTTACTAGCTACCTTGAAGACATCATTGCTGAACATGTTTCAAGACACGGCTGGAAGTTATGATCTGAATACAAAAAGCCCTGGTACGCTAAGTGACAAAAGGACCAACATCAACGAGACCGAGAGTCCAACTGCATTGGAAGTTGCTGGAAGCCCAGTGTGCAATTCATCCTTAAATTCCAGCCAATCTCAGTCTTCTGGGATGGAGAGCGAGGAAGGTGAGTTATCAGAGAAGTCAGAGCCTAACAGAAGAGCACCCACTCTGATCTCAACAAAAGAGAAAGGGCCCATGGTTTCGTCTATTTTGAGCAACTTTAGGAGCAGATTTTCCAACAATTATAAGCCACAGTCCAAAGATACACCACAGCAGAAAACGCAATCAAGTATCGAGAAATTCACCGTCAAAGTTACAAAGGAGCCAGAAACATGGGAATCTGGCTTGAGCCTAGACATAGAAGAGAATAAAGGCTCAAAGACTTCCATTGTGGAGCACATGGAACAGAATTGCGGCTCATTCAGACCTAATCGAAGCAGCTCTTCCGAAGATGACCATTCAATGGAAGTAAAAAATGGCTATGGTGCTGACATAGTGGAAAATTCAGTCGTAAAGCAGCGTTTAGATGTCGAAGATTCGTCATTCAGGAATGACTCTGAGATACAACATTATTCAGCTGGGGAGTCAAATACAGTTATTGCCTTGAATTGCTGCGACCAGAACTTAGAAATTAAAGGGGGTGAAGATGATATAGCTACTGATGATAAGGACGGAATGATTGCTGGTAGGCATGAAATGACAGACTATCAAGGTTCTTGTAGGGTCATCAGAATCAGTAGTGACAAGTTACAGTCAACCGAGACATCTGCTGTTGATGAGAGTCGAGGAAAAAGTGACGAGAGTGGTTCAAATGACGCTAAATCAAATTTCCTAGATCTTGTCCGTTGGAACGATGAAGACGGGCCAGAAACACGTCCTACGCTGGACGTAGACACTGAAAAGCCATCAAAAAAGCAACGCTTGGATGCTGAAAAGAATTCCTCAAAACGAGCCTCTGTTGATATCCCTTTTGACATGGAAAAGCTAAGTAAGAAATTTTCTTTGCATAAGGTCGACACAGAAATGACAGGTTCAAAAGATCTACTTGGTTTTCATGCAAAGATAGCTCCAAGCCAAAACAATGCTGCCGAGGAGGAGCTAAGAAAGAATGTCTCAAAAGATAAGTTCAAAGCAATGGAAGTTCTTGGTCAGTTTAATCTTGGTTTTATCATTGCTAAATTAGAAGAAGATTTGTTCATCATCGACCAACATGCGACTGATGAAAAGTATAACTTTGAATGCCTTCAAAGAGAACATTGCCTCAAAGGCCAGCGGTTGATACGGCCAAGACCACTAGAATTAACTCCAGTCAATGAAAATATTCTCATCGATAATGTTGAAATATTCAGGAAGAATGGATTTGAATTCATCATTGACGAAGATGCTCCTTCTACGAAGAAAGTTAAACTCGTTTCCTTACCTACTTCGAAGAACTGGACCTTCGATGTGCAGGATATCGAAGAGCTCATCTTCATGCTAAGTGATACTCCTGGTGTTCTTTGCAGGCCTAGTCGCGTGCGGAATATGTTTGCTAGCCGCTCTTGCAGAATGTCAACAATGGTAGGATGTGCGCTGAACCATTCGCAAATGAAGACATTGTTAAATCATATGGCGGAAATCGAGCATCCATGGAACTGCCCTCATGGAAGGCCTACGATGAGACATCTTGTTAATTTGAATCGTATCGGACAGACACTGCCTCAACAACAAGCAAGCAACGAGGAATGAAGGAGGCCATGCTGACAGAATGATCAATCAAAAACAGCTCAGCTTATTTTACTCGATAACCTTGCAGTAGAGCAGGTTTATACTTGCAATTTTGTGCTAGTTCTTGCTGCTACTACTTTCAGAACTTCAAAGGTATGGCATAGCTACTAACGGATAAGTAAAACAGCTAACATGTTTGTTAATCTAGCAGTCACAGGCTAACTTAGATGTGAAACTTTTGTTTGGTAAAATCATTTATCATTTAGACCTAGAAATTGGGAAAATTTGCATAAGGGTTTGTTTAGGAGCAAACGTTCCCTGTTCCATTCTCGTCCACGATTTATTTGCCATTAAAGTTTACATTCTATTTATGAAACTGACAATTGTGTTGAATTTAAATTTCAATAGCAAGTAAATCATGGACCAAAAACGAATGTGGAATTTTCTTTCCCATACAAACCCTTTGCCAGCATTTACCTAATTTCTAGTGCTGAATGATGACTGATTTTACCAAACAACATTTTCACTTATGGGTTAACCTTCTGATAGCTAAACACAACAGTTTGGAATATCGGCCGCATGCGATTCATTCCACAGCCCACCAAACGTGTTGACTTTTTTGATTCACGTGGTACTACCTTAACTACAGGGTGTCCCAAAAAAGTGTGCCCCGTTTGCCTGAAGATTGCGACAAAACGACAAAAGCTTCTCGCCAAACTTTAATATGATGTTGCTCTTCAGATGTTGAAATAATGTTTGCTGCAATTCCCGTCAAAATCCGTTAAAAAATGATGGAGCTATGACCTTCAGAAGACCAAATTTGAAAAATAGTTGCAAAATAGTAGGACAAAATGGCCAACCGCTGATTTAAGTCATCAGAAAAATTTGGTCTTCTGATGGTCATAGCTCCATCATTTTCAACGGATTTTCACCGGGATGGTAGCAAACTTTATTTGAACATCAGAAGACAAAAACATCGTGTAAAAATTTAGCGAGAACCTTTTGCCATTTTGTCGCAATCTTTAGGCAAACGGGCACAATTTTTTTAGGACACCCTGTACTACTTCCTTTACTGTTCAAGGTAGGACTCATGATATTACAGCTCAAAAACAGGAATTGACTTAGACAGGCTTGACTGGTTAACGTGAAAACAAGATGGAGGCAGAAAAGCCAAGTCCTGTTTTTGAGCTGTGATGTCATGAGTCATAGTTTGAGCCGAGGGGTGTATCACTCTTCCGAAAAGGCATACGAGATTTGCTTTAACAATATGATTTCTACGGATTTTTGACGAATTTTTCTTAAAAGCAAAAGAATATTTGCCAAAGGTATACGATATTTGGACAGAATGACGCGCCCCTTGGTTTGAGCGGTAAGGGAGGTAGGGGTTAAGGTACGAGTATCGATAACTAGAACCGAAATCATAAGTCTAGAGCATCCTCAGGCTGCATTCGAAATTTAGACAAATTATTCCCGCCAAATTGAACGATTTTCATTGTGATTTTTGGAAAGTTCAAACTATCGAAGAAAAGCCAACCGTCTTTTCAAACATTCTTCTTGATATTTACAATTTAAGCTTCACTTAGGGAACTGTCATAAAGTATAGAATAGAGGGAGGCGGAAGGGATTTAAAAGGGCCACCAAAATTAGTGGGTGGAAAATGTTGTGCTAACAAACTCTTTCAAGTGATAAACTTGGGCCATGAAGCTATTTCTTGCTGCACTCTTAACAATGATATTGTTCTCTATCTCAGTTTCTAATACCGTGGTATCTGAAAATTCTTCCCTGCCTTCTTAGCACGTTGTGCCGGATGTCCCACAAATTTTGTTTCGAGAACATGATGCACAGGGAGACATTGAGCCGCGTAATGCAGAAAGTTTTTCTAGAAGAAGTTTCTGAACCACACAGTTGATTGTGAAGCCCTGGGGCCATCAAGTTATTTTGCAGATATTCAGGGGCTATGTAAGGAGTTTTTGTTTCTTGCATTTGGCTACATAATTTTACAGCGAACTTTTAAAT
>REGL01000321.1:120254-144237 GCA_004194395.1 Aurelia aurita complex sp. Pacific
CCCCCCCCCCCCCCCCCCCCCCCCCTCTGTTCCATGCAGCTCCCTTAAATGTCTGGAGTTTTAGTAACATTAACGAAATCAACCCTTAGCGATTTTATTTTCTGTAGTTTTAAAAATGTTGTAATTTTTCAAGAATTTTATTTGGTAGCGTTATTCTGCTGACATCACATGATTCGTAGCATAGGATTTTAGTTTTTGAAGAAATTAACAGAACAGTTTTGAAGTTGTTGAGAATGCTCTGTTTATGCTTGAGGATGGTTTACAGTAGTTTACGTGTTCTCTATTGATGTTAGCACATTATACTGTACAGCATGCATTGTACACTACTACTAGTAATGTTCAATACACATGCATGCACCGTACTGTCATATACCTTGGACTTGAAAAAACTTTGTTTTGAAATTTTCACGAGTGCATATATAGTGAACTTGAAGATTATTTTGAAAAGTTTTCGGAACTCGGCAGAAACTCTCACTACCTGCTCAAAATCTGATAATTTTGAGAAATGTTCGGTAGAGGGCTAAGTTCTTAGTTTCATATGAAAAATTACGTGTATATTCAAAAGTTGTCATAATTAGGTATTAGAAAAATCAACGTTAATGATTATAGCACAGAGTGGTGGAACCTAAGGAGGCGGTGGCTATGACGGGGTAACAACCCCCTGCTTCCATACATTTGGCTAAGATTAGTTCAGTTCGCTTTATCTTAAAATTCCACTGTGTCGGGCACTTTGACCACTGATACTGTATTAGCAATTGGAAATGTTTTTAAATAGTTTTCACCTTTGACCTTCACCCCATTTGTTACTTTTAGAGTGAGACAGAAGTCAACATAGGCACATAGGCTCATTCATAAACCAACAGCCCCAAAAAATGCAAAGTTTTGAATCTTCTAACGCCAGTCTGTGTCATATATTTTGGTTCCTAGTGGCTTTCATTTTTCAGCATGATTCACTTGTAAACCAACGTAAACACAGAATTGACACAGAAAGCAAACCTGTCTCAAATGTCCTGAATAGAATCTCCAGACACTTTCGTGACGCAAAATAAGTTGTACTGTCGAGCATAGTAGTCACTGTAATAGGCGGAACATGGAATAATGCAGTCAAAAATTGATAGTATCTGTTAGTATCTTCGGAAAGTTGGATCTACAGTTTTATCTTGCATTAATTGGATGAGTAGCTTAGGCTTGATGTCTTCACATTCACTGATTTATTCTCTAATTTTCACTTGCAGGTTGACTAAAATGAAGCCAAGCGAAACAAACGAGGTTCTAGGGTAGGACCGTGGATATGCCCCAAGCCCCAGAGCCTTTCCACATTTGCATGCATTCATCTTCGTTCAAATTTTTCTCGAAAAACTCTTTGAACGAATCTCTCCAGCTAATTTTGCAGCGTTAAGGCAAGACACTCATTTTTATGATAAACAATATCTTATAAAAACGGTATGCTGAATATTTCGAAGCGTAAGAAGCTACCCTACCTGAACTAAGAAGCTGAGAAACTTTGTAAGTGGCTGTGCAGTTCTAAAGACTGTGTATACATTGATCAATGATGTCAACAGCATTTGTAACAACAACAGTTGCAGGGCCACATGTCCTGAGTTATTGGAGCTAAGCTTCATCGAGAGCGTATCACCCTCTAAAAATCCCGTACAACTTTGGCAAAATCCTTTGGTTATCAAGGAAAATCCATAAAAAACCTAGGTAAAAATCCTATTGTTTAAAAATTGTCATACATTCCTTTTTTGGAAGTGAGACACACGACGAGAGGGGAGGGAGGTACTTGGTCTAAGAACATACGGAGAGGTGCCACTGGAAAACCTGAAAAGCACTCTGTCCCGGAGTCAAATTCCTGAAAATGATGCCCTGTGCGGAGTCAACTTTTCAAAAACCATACCCTGTCCTTGAGTTTCTTTGAAAAAATTGTGCACAACCCTTGAAATCGTTAGAAATCTGTTAGAAAATGCGGAACTGTTGCTAAACAAACAACCCTGTCATGGAGCTAGCTATACAAAATGATGCCGTGTGTCCCAGCGGCACTTCCCCATATGGAACATATTAAAAAATATATGAGTACTCCCCCCAACCGATATACACCCCCTGGAGCTCCATGCTTTCCAAATATATCGCGCATTCGTGTCATTTAGTACCGGGTGCGCCAAAATAAACTATGCATTTTTGGCAGGCGGCCACGATAAATCGTACACTGGACCGATTTTGAAGATTTATGACTTAATCTATAGCAGAAAGCCTGAATTGGATTCTAGGATTTTTTACAAATTTTTCCGTTTCACTTTTTAGAGCTACAAGCGAGTTTCTTAAAATTTTCGTTTTCGAAAACACTGAAAACCATCAAAAAAACGTTGATCAAATTTTCTAAAGAATCAACATGAATGGACAAAGGGAAAACATTTTCAGCATGATTTGGAGATTTGGAAATTGATTATTGTAAACTTCTGCACGAGCGTTATTTCAACGATTGGCCTGTTGCGAAATTCTGTTGTAGTTACAATAAAGTACCGCCCCAAAAGCAGTCACAAAATCAAAAATGTAACAAGACTCCATGCTTGCTGGCCCCATGACGCTTCCTCGCCCCATGACGCTTCCTCGCTTGTCTTTTTAACCCTCTTGACACAGGAACGCAACCTGCACCAAAGCATAAATTCAATGACATTACAAAAGAAAAGACATTCCTTTATATCCTTAAAATATTATTACATTTCTCCCAATATAGTACGAACTCTCATAAAGCAGCTTACAATTAGTCGATTTCTAAATCCCAAATCACCACGAAAAAGTTTTCTCTTTGTCCATTCATATCGATTCTTTAGAAAGCTTGATCGATGTTTTTTGATCGTTTTCAGTGTTTTCGAAAACTAAAATTTCAAGGAACTCGCTTGTAGCTCTAAAAACTGAAAACAGAAAAATTTGCAAAAAATCCTAGAATCTAATTCTGGCTTTCTGCTAACAATTAAGTCATAAATCTTCAAAATCGGTCATGTTTACAATTTATCGTGGCCTGCCAAACGTGCATAGTTTATTTTGGCGCACCCGGTAGCATAACTCTTGAATTTCCACAATGAGGCCAGCCAAGACACTAATCATGTGAAAGAAAAGCGATTGATTTTTTCTTGCTCCATATGTTCCCAATCTTGTGGTCTATGTTTTCTGCCATTGCACTGGTATCGTAATAATAAGGCAGTGAGTGACATGCTGACAAAACGATTGATTCATCAACTCAATCACGTGCTCTAAAAGGGGCAACCAGAATATTTTTCACACGGAAGCAAGAAGTGCAACAAATATACTCATTGTTTTGAGGCCTATTCAGAAGACATGTTGTAACTAGAAATATTGTCAGGAGAATTCGATCGATGAAGTGGCCTTTTGTTTTTCATTTCGAAATGTATCTTATTAGATTCATTTTGACACTTTTCGTGTTTATTTTTGCCAGGACAAAAGACAAAGCTCAAGCACAACAAACACGCTATTATGGTAAGTTTAAGCTTATATTTAACATATAAATGATATGATTAAATAGGTTGTCTTAGATTCCATTTATACTGTACTGGTATAAGTTAACAACGGACAGATAATGTTACAATAGGATCCGCTACTTTTGGTTAACACCTTAAGTTAGCACAAAGCAATCAGCGATCGCAGACAAAGGGAATTCAATGCCTGGTTGGTCAAATTTATAAACAAAAACAAAGCAAGCCGCAGGAGGGTTGCTCCGAAACCCAGGTAGCTAGCTGGCTCCTTGTGCATTTTAGAAATAGCTTTTAAGAGCAAGTCTAGCATATATCGAAAGAAGAAAGATATATCTAAACTTCTACCTCGGGCATTTGATTTGTTTGGCTCAAAAGCGGATTGACAGGTGATCCAATTCTCCTATTATATTGGGTGTAACTAAAACACTTACTGTTCAGCTTCTGAGCCAAACAAGTAAAATGCCCAAGGTAGAAGTTTAGATACATCATTCTTCTTTCGATATATACTCTTAAAAACTATTTCGGAAATGCACAATGAGCCAGCTAGCTACCTTGGTTTCAGAGAAACTTTTGCGCTGCTAACATTGTGTTTCTTTATAACTTGACCAACCAGGCATAGAATTCTCTTTGTTTAAGATCACTAATCGTTTTGTACTTGGGTGTCAACAAAAAGTAGCGGATCCTATTGTAATATTATCTGTCCTTGTTGCACAACTTTGGATCCGTAACAAAAGTGCAACGGATCATCCTCCCATTTATATTTTTCCTGCAAATCCTGTACACTTTTGGACCTTTTTTCACATTATTTTACCAAATTCTTCAAAACAGCCCCTAAAAGTCCAAAAGCTGCAAAATAACTAGATTGCACCATTACTTTCTACCATTGACACAAAAATTGAAAACTTTTCTTTCAATGACACTGGGGGTGTTATTAGATTAGATTTGAAATTTTATATTTGTACTTTGTACACATGTAATCAGACATCTCTTTTTTCCTAAATTTTATGGTACTCTTAATCTCAATTTTGATGGTAAATATTACATACATTAAAAACTTGGTACTGTAGTATATACTAAATAATAGGTACTAGACTAGGAGAAAAACGGACGCAAAAAACAGACAGATTTTTCAGCACACTGAGGCATTTCAAACTTACGTAAGTTCGAAAGGCCTCAGTGTGCTGAAAAATCTGTCTGTTTTTTTGCGTCCGTTTTTCTCCTAGTACCTATTTTATACATTACATGTAGAAAAATTTTGTTCTGGAGTAAAATGTAAAACGCTCTTGAGCCGTGACAGCTTTGTAGTGGGACAAAACTGTACTGGTGTGGTACAGTGTTACAGTGTAAATATGGCCTTATATTTTGTTACTGTGTTACTGCTATGCTGTCTTGCATCATAGGAAAAAGCTATCTTCTCCTTCCCTGTTCTCAAAGGTTCCTCAAGGTGTAAAGTGGGGACTAAAATGACACTCTGAGAATAGGATTTGAGTTGGGAACTGGATTTTATGAAGTAAGAATGAGAAAACAAAAGAATGGGACTGGGATCACTGACTGTATCTTTGCAAAAAAGTGTCTGGGATTTCACGCAAAATTGACTAGGAAAATAGATCCCTTTAGGCCCCTATAAGCATCTTTGAGTGTTCGTAGCTGATTATTTTGGCCTAACTTGCGTTTCTGTCAATGTGCCTTTTATCGTAAGGTGATGAAAAATGTTTGAGGTTTTTCAGACTTTAGTTAGCGTTGTTGTTAAGCACACAAGTAAGCATTGTTTGCCAAGAATTTGATATTAGCTTGCCCTATAAAAAGGCTCTCCCGGGAGTTTTAGAGAACGGGGGATACTTGGCATGTTAAAGCTTGGAACATGAGGAACATGGAAACAGGGGAACAAATTTGTGGGAAATCATTTTTGGGGAACAAATATGAAGTTCTAATTCGTCTTACTGGGAACAAGGGAACAAACAGTAAAATAACTGGGGTGCAGGGGAGCTTTGACCACCCTGGGAGCCTGGGAATAGAAAGCCTCGAAGAATGGTTTCAACTCTATAACAAACATTACCCAAAAAATTATGTGTTATTCTGATTTCCGAGTGATATTTTACGACGTACCGCTAGAGAGGAAACAATGCTTGGCAAGAGAATCTCAAACGTTGGGCAAGTAATTTTTCCTCGTTGGGCTAGGGCTCTTAATTCTGAAAATTTCACTATTTTTAATTTGATTTCAAAGACAAGATAAAAAAACGAATTTTTTTGCATTGATAAAAGTGATACAAAAGTTGTGCAATCGTCAAGTGACTGCTCGTGCAACACAACATAATCAATTTCTGTAAAATCAACAAAAAATAGCCCAGAATAATATAGGATATTGACAAAACAATAAAGCAAAAATATTTGAAATTGGTCCAGTGTATGGTTTGGTTTATCCTGGATCTGTCAGAATTGGCAATTTTTTTCCGGGCTCACCCGGTATAATGGACGTTGTATTGGAAACTTTACTCTTTTTTTTGTAAAATAGTCTCATTGAGCTGTTTATATTTTCATAAATTTTCCAAAAGTCTCTATTTTTGTCGAAAAGTTTTTTTTCATCAAAATTTTGATTATCAAAGATCAGCATCGCAGCTTTGTTTTATGCATCTATAAATGTCAATGTCAGTTTTTGGAAGCTTTTTAAAAAGTAGCAATAGTAGTGTAGTCCATTGCTCCACGTAAAACTCTCTACGAAATTTAGTATCTAATGCTTGGGAAATATTCCGCAGAGTTCTGTCACAATGTTATCACAATGCAGCGGTAAAATAGATGTGAAGCTGGCACCAGTGAAAGTTATGTTTTCCTTGGGCCTCTTTTCATAAAATATGACGTATCAGAGGAAATAACTGGCTTTCATTTTTACCTACCTATCTGGGACTTATTTTCAATCATGACGTAGCGATGACATCATTCAAATGCCATGATGACGTCATAATGACGTGTAGTGTACAGAAAAGATAACGGCTGAAGCAAGGCGGTTGTATTGGATGCTACCCTCGGCAGATACTTCAAAAGCTTTTAATCTTTAAAGCTAGAAACGGGAACGCTACAACTCTGAAATATGCCAGACCGTAAAAGATGAGGGAATGAAAGACACGGAATGTATGTATCTAAGGTGCTGTTTCTAAGGAGCTGTAATTGATAGAAAAAGGACTAAAATGTTGACCAAACTTCACCAAGTTTTCTGCTTTTGAATGACGATAACATCATATATTCTCTAATACACAGAAATATATTATGCTTTCACTATTTGACACCAAAGATATATTCTTTCTTGATGTTGGTCCTTCGAGAAAAGTCAAACATTGCTGTTAACCCCTTTAAAAATGTAGCAAATTTGAATATAACGCTAGGGAGGCTAACCCTTTCTTTTATAATTTACTCTATTTTCGTTGGAGAACAAAGACAGTACTGTTTTGAAGCAAACATTTATTTTGTCTTCCTTGCACCATAAATCAGTAGACATTTGTCAGATTGACTCAAAGAGGTCTCAAACTCTTTTGAAGCACATCCTATGCGACGGTATAAACAACAAGATAATTGAAGTAACAGCTACACTCCACATTTGCCCCAAAAACGGGGGCAAAACTTTGACATAAGCTGTATAATTTGTTGCAATTAATCGATAACCAACAATCCACAGGTAATTGCAGTTGTTGTGGCCCACCTGGGATGATTTGGTTTATCTGGACTGTTTTTATTTAATATGTGCTCTCTGCAGGGAACTTTACGGCAGGCAATGGAACACTTGCGGTTGGCAACATTACGGCAAAAAGGTAATTATTAATTGTCTCATTCGCGGAAATTGTTGACATCTTACATTGACAAAAAAATTTAAGAGCACTCAATAAAGATTTTGGAAAGTATTTCTCGTGATTTTGAAATTTAGATAAAAACTCCATCCAAGTGACAGTGAGTCATTTCCCAACTTTCTCCATTAAAAATAATTTCTAATATGCTTGGATAAATAGACCACTTCACAGAAAGAAAAGGATCATGGGTAAGTAGGGCAAAATTTGATTCTTCGAACGCATGTTTCAACAAAATATTTCATTCCTTTCATCGCGGCGTACTATCCAGTTCTGGCTCTTATTCGCTCAAACTTTTATCAAACTTCATGCAAATAACACAGCACTTACCTGGAACATAGGGCTTTGCGTTTTCAGTTTCCTTTTCTGTATGGACTTCGCTAAATTTATGTGCTTCCTTCGCAAACTGCGGTCTTCTTCGTGATTGACGCCCAATCGCAAGTATTTACTGGTAGACCCCTGCCCCTCTTTTCGATTGCTAGAACCGTGTACAACATAGCATACGCTTGATTTTCAAAATGAAGGTCGCTCATACCCTTGTTTCAAATTCCAAAAAGTCTCATTGCCGTATCTTTCTTCCTTCAAACAAAATACGCTTGTATCATTTCACTTTCTGTGTTTGAGGCTCTGTCGGTTCTCAAATCGATTCGAACGCACCTGGGAAACCCTTCTGAAACTGTCTAGGAATGTCAACCAAATGCGACAGGGGGTAAGCCAAGGGGTACGGGGTGACAAGGGGACAAAATTTCAAGAAACAGATCTTATATTTTTCTAGCCTCTTTTTGTCGAACACATACTTTTTAACGAAACTGCCTGTAGCTACTGTATTCTTGGAAGGTATTTGAGCAAGGCTTAACAATCTTTGTTTCGAAGTGTTTAGGGTGGGACAGGAAGTAAATATGACGATTGTTGTGGAATCTCTAAGAAACTAACAAGAGACTCTGAGAACTGAAAATCTGATGATTTTAAAAAGCTTTCAGTAGGCTTAAATTCATAGTTTCCTATGAAAAGAAATACGCGTATCGTCTCTTGCATCAGTTCAAGTTTTGAAAATTACAGTATCTACTTGCTGAATCAAGGGTAAAATAAGAATTTAATTAATCTGAAAGTGGGAAAGATTTGCGAAGAAATGTACACTCATTTTGGAATACACGTTTTTTTATAAGAAACTGGTATATAAGAAACTAGTACTACGATGACCAAAAATTTAAGGAACTCTAGTACTACGCTCAAGAACAGATAAGAAACTCTAAAACTTTATTTCTGTATGTCTCTCTTATTCTATGTCTCTCTAACAAAGTTACCTTCGTCTTTTCTTGACTTTTAACTGCAAAATTGGTAAATTTTTGCCTTGATGTGCATGGCTTCTTCTTGATGACAATGTCAATGCAAAATGGAAGCCCTTTGTCGAGAAGAAGGCTCAACTTAGAACGATACTGCAATTTTAGGCCCAAAAATAGGAAAATAATTAAGAAACTTTTACTACTAAAACACCGAGATTTTCATGCGAAATTAAGAAACTTTTAGTACTAAGTGCTGATCCAAGTTTCTTATATAAAAAAACCTGTATACTTAATATGAAATTAAAGTTCCCAGGGCTGGAAGGTAGTTTCTTAAATTTTAGAATAATTTCGCTACAAACCATTTCTAGCCAGTTTCTTATCTTTTTTTTATGGAAGTGTACAGTTACACGTATTTTTGAGCTCCCAAATTACTTAGTAAGATCTCAAAAACAATTAAATAACATAATTCGCACTCAAAATAATGTCCATACAGTTACTATAACTGTACACTGTCAAAACATTTTGAGTTGATAGGAAAATTAAAATTGTAAATTACAAACGTTTCTTAGCTTTTGCAATTCAGGTAGGGTTGTTTCTTAACTTTAGAAAATTGAGCCTACCGTTTCTTACAAGCGGTTTCTTATAAAGAAAAACGCGTGTATGTCAGTCATGCTATTCTCTATTATGAACAACGCAAAACAGGCAACTGCTGAAAATTGAAACATAAATAGTGGAGGCTGAGCAATATTCTTATAGAATTCTTAAAAATTGATGATTCTGAGCCTGAATATTCTTATGAACATTATTCTTATAAAGAAGAGTACATTCAATAAACCCAAATGGAGCTTCATCAGAGTTGACAAAACCCCATTTCTAGACTCTTTCTTGCAGGCCGTTTACTATCACTTGAAATTGCTCTTCTCATTCAAACCCGTCTGCATTCGACCCCTCCGATACCTCGTATTTCTAGCATCCTTCAACAACTCTTCCAACAGAAACTACATTCGCTCATTTTTTAAAAGAATGCTATTAATTTTGTCCAGCTTCGCTATAGAAATTTTCGTTATGAATCTGAAAACATTATTAAAGTATTCTTGTTTTTTTTCAAATCTGATATTGTTTCAGGCAAAAATAGTACGAGGAAATGGTGGAACGACAGATAAATTTAAGCAGCAGGCAACTGCTGAAAAATGAGACACAAATATGCGAGCTGAGGCTGAGCGATATTCTTATGATATTCTTAAAAATTGGATGAATCTAAGCCTGAATATTCTCATTAAAATTAAAGAAAGAGTGTATGAGAGGATCAGGGTAGGAGGTAGATATTTCTATTGATGTAGAAAACTTTTCGTGGACCCTGTCCACCTCCTCAATGAGATTTTAAGGCCCTTCTTTTGTTGTTGTCATCTTTGTTGTACTAAATTTAAAGGTATCACTTATTTCTAATGAGAACCTTGGATCAGGCCATAGTATTAAAGGTTTCTCAGTTTAACATGATATTTTTCGCATTTTAGTACCACAAGTTTCTTAATTTGATTCTTATTGTTTAATTCATGGATTGTCATGCTGTCTCCAATACTGCTGCAGATATGTTTCTTGGCATTTAAACAAACCCCAAGAATATCGACAAACGTTTCCAAATTCCATTTGGGTTGCTCTGAAATAAGCATTTAGCAAGAAGCAAAGAACTTTCAGCTGATTGAAAAATGATGGATTCCAAATTAATGAAAGCACGTACTTTAAGGACGTAGCATACCGCCTGAGTCGAAAATGTGCACCAACGTCTGGAAAAAGTATCTATTTTTAGTAATGAAGCCACGCCAACGCACGATGTACTAACGCGCCATGTACTAACACACCAACACATACTACAGCAAAACGCTCACAAAGATACATAAGTCCACCGAACCGAACGCGGGGAAACAAGCCCTCACACCCAGGCCACCTTCCCCGCCACAGAGTGAGCCACAATCCTGAGAATGGCATTCAAAGCGATGTATGTTCTCTGGAATGTTTCAGGATTTTAATGGTCGACGCTTTGAGAGTGTCGAGGCTGGGTGCAGGCTATCGAAGAGGATGCTGCTTCGGCTGCTTCGAATTTTGCTTCTATATGATATCTTCTCGATTTCGTTGCTAGCAATTCCACATGCGAAAGATGTGAAAAATACAAATACAATCATTGCACTAAAGTTCTTCGACATTATAACACAACAATATCTATCGACTGTGACAAGGAACAGATTGATCTGGAGACTGAACTTCTTCTTCTTTCATCGTCCCTGGAAGCAAAATTTGGTAGTAAAGATGATTGTTTGGCAGGCTTGCGATGGTGAGTTATGTTATGGACTGTTTTCTTTCAATAAATTACAGATCTCCTTGTTTTGCTCACTCGAGGTTATATTTGCTGTGTAAGTATCTGTTACACTATCACATGACTAGATTGATTACATGGCCTTAGTTATCGCTATTGAAGGGCTGCTGGACGCTCTAACTACCAACTAACTTCGTTCTAACCTGTATGAGCAGTCTTGGTTTGGAATAAGTCGAGCAGCGATTACCGGGACTCATTCTAATCAGTCTAGCAAGTGCCATGAAACTCAATCAGGATAAAGCATGCAAAACATTTCTTCAAATAGCAAGAAGTAGTAGCACGGAAAAAGTGTACAAAATGGCTAAAAGTGACATCGAATTCTCCTGGCAGAATGCATTGACGCGATACAAGCGGAACATTCTACTGAACTGCTGGAAGAGTTTCAAATTCTCTGATTCTACCCTTGTCGTGCACACAGATATATGCTTTTACTCAATGATATTTTCTCAGCACTAACAAAACCACAATCAAGCGTTGTCAGAGCTGTGCTGCTGGTACGAAGAACTATTTTTAAGTGAACGGAATGATCAAAAAATTTGAAAAGTATTGGATATGGTCTTCTGAATTCACTGGTGGATGGATAGTAATTGATTCTTTAATTTATTAATTGATAAGTTCATGTACTCTTTCCTCTCATGTATTAGTTGCCTTTGTTTTGTAACTATAGATAGCATCAGTTGTTTTCTTTGACGAAATTATTTACAGTCACTGGGATGCTACTGTAACAAGTGGAATTCTCCTATTCGTTTTTAGATTAAATTACTTGATTTAAAGCATTACGCAATTCGTGAAATTTCGCCACCATTTGAAAGAGCCTTTTCCTGAAATCGTCATAATCATTGTTGCTAAGCGATCGATATTTGACTTTAAATGTTATTTACACCAATGGACTATCACCATTGGAGATATATTAGGGATCTTCATGCCAAAAGTTTCTCCCAAAAATCCATTGTGCCATTCATGCGACTTTAGATAGGGAATTTTGCAAGTGGATGCATTTCTCATGTCGTGTGGAAGGATCTGTCTTAATGCGTGATTTTGTATTCATCTTCTAGCTTTGTCCAGAATTCATCATTTACTGTCGTTTTATTTCATGTTCTAGGACACTTTGTCTGACAACGCTACGACCTGGTTGCCAACACATATCTCCTTCGCAAGGGCTATTGTGTGAAGATGCTTGCATGGTGATCAAACATGACATTTGCCAAGTGGAATGGAAAGAGGCAATGCGCAATAAAAACAATCTTCCAAACTGTACCGACCTACCATCTCAAAATTCAACACTACAAAATGGTCAATGTATCTTTCCACAACTTTTTAAAGGTATCTTCGCTTTTTATCTGTATGAAAGTTCTACAACTTAATATCAAAAAGAAAAAAGATTATCACTATACAAATAAACATCTATTTACATATCAAAATTCTACAAATTTGCTGGTTTTCCTAGGGGTCGGTAATATCTCCGCAATAGATTGTTTTTGTTTTTGTTGCGCTTGGAGAACGGTTACTAGTCACCTCGCCTTCAATCTGAGTCTAACGTCGAAGTGTTTACAAGCCTGTAGTCCGCTAGCTACTCATCAGATTCGTCAATACTTTTTATAGTTGAGTGGGTAGCATCTCAACTTTGATAATAAATTTAGTTGGTTGAAATCGGTCATGTTTTCGTCCATTTAAAAGTGATTTTATGAAGATGGTCTATCCTCAGAATAGTTCAAAACATCTCGAAACGTCTGGATCAAATTTTCCAATGTTTAAGCTCCACAGCAACGAAAGTGAAGCTTCTTAATTAAATAGTGAAGTCCTTCGATCCCATGGCCCTAGATGTGCCAGTACACTTGAAAATACCTATGTAATTTGTAGTTGTTCTGTGTAAGTGGTTTCTTTAAGATTTGATCGAGCATTTAGGCCCTTCTTCAGGCATTTTACGCCCAAGATATTTTCGTAAAGTCAAATTCATCTAATTTTTCAGTACTTACAAAACACGAGAAAAGTCACAAAACACTTCGGCCTTTTGGATATCAAACGCAATTCACTCCATGAAACACCTGATGAACGTTTTTGCATACCCTGTACAACACCTGAAATGAAGGTGTTGTGGCGCAGTAGTGTAATCCTCTGACTTTGCAGCCAGAAGTCAGAACAGTCAGGCGGAGTGGGCTCGATACCCAGTAGGACCCCACCACTTGAGCGTCATGACAAGGGGTCGCAGACTCGATTAGGTCTGCTATGTTTCTACGATCCCAGCGATTGGCGCTGAAAATCGCAACTTCACTTCGCTTCACCTGAAATGACCTGAATCCTTCATTCATGCATGAATTTTCTGTGAAAACGAAAGCATTACAATTTGCGTAACAATAACGAATTCATTCAACCTAGGGTGAGATCGGTCGGCAATGGCACAGAAACCATCAGATTTAAAGGTCCACAACTCTGCCAAACTTTACCATAAACAATACGGAATTCAGGATCCCTTGGGCAGTTTAAAGAAAATATAGAAAATTGAACGGAGAAAATTGCCCGTGCAAGCTGGGTCGAAGTTTTATTCCGAACTGATATTCATTTTCATTTCATCTATTTATAGGAGGGTAACCCTTCAGCAAAGGCTGATTTACAAGGAGCCCTGTCAAAAATCTTACAATTTATGGAATGTACCTACTATAAAATAATTACAATATATGATTTCAAAATGAAAATCTGAAATATAAAATTGTTTGAATTTACAGAAGAAAAATAAATGCAATATTGTATACTTTAGATTAATTGTAAATGTATTATCTATCTTTCTTATGTAACATATGTATAATACATTTTAACGTTGGAATTAATTAACTAACTATTTTTAGCTATCATTTTTGTTAGCCAACGAAAAATAAATTGACAAATGATAATAATAACCTTCATATTTATCATTGCAGATATGATAAATGCTCGCACCCGAAAAAAAGAGAAGATCAAAGACAGTAAATCTATAATAGCTGCAGCATCAGGAGGAGGCTTTGGGTTGGTCATCATACTGATAGTAATACTCCTTATATGCAGACGACATAAACAAAGAAAGAAACCGCAAAAGGGAACTGTGTCATTAAAGGAAATACCACAATCAGAGTTTTTCGATGGCTTATCAACGTTTGGGACACAAGGCAATGATGGGTATGATGAGGATAACCCTCTGTATAACAAAGTAGCGACCCTTAATGAATTGAATGTGAAGAAGCTTCCACGGGATTGTCTTAGATATATTGAGCCACTTGCTGAAGGAGCTTTCGGAAAGGTAAGAACTTTACAATACGACAAGAGTTATTCTGGTCCTGGCCCTTACCGATCTCTAAAGGGAATCTAAGCATATGTAAGTGACTCGAGCCACTAGCGGTCAAATTCTAGCCAATCAGATATCAGTATTTTCGACTGACGTAGGTCAGAGACCCAAGTATGGTGGGGCACGTATCACTGTTTATTGTCTTTGCATCGCTATTTTTATCAAAGGCTTATGTATGTTAAAGATTCCCTTTTAATTTCGGTTTGCTTATTTATCTCAAGGGACAAGTTGATTTGTATTCTGATCAATATTTAATACTTTCAGAAGGCTATTTCGGTAATCGTTCATCCGAATTGATCTGGTGTTTTTAACCAAAGTCTAGCGGAAAAAAGTATCTGCAATTTAAATTCAAATGACGGAGATATAAGGCAACTAAAGTTTGGGCCTGGGCAATCTAAATATAGCCCATTGTATTCCATTGTATTTGATTTTCTCAAGAGATTATCAAAACAATTGGACAAATGGTCACACGTAGCGTTATTTCGTTATAGTTTTAAATGAGACGCTATATATCCAGCATTTGTGTTTAAGTATTAGGATCTTGCAATTGTGAAGAAATTTAGCAAGCGAATTCGGATGTTCACCTAGGATAGGCGAATATCGGATAAAAAGTTCTGATGTTCTGGATAATTAATTGAAATATTCGACACTTCATATTTTCGGCATAAATTTGGCAAGATATTTTTCATCCAGTGCCGGTAGTTGGACGGGTTTATAGGCTGTTTTGCCATTTTTTCTATATGTCTACCTAGCATCCAAAGGTAGTTTTAGGACGCTGTGAAACTAAGCTTGTTGAAGCAGCATCTCACCTCGTGATTCCTGTAGCACTGTAGCATAGAATTAAGGAGAGTGGACGACTCTCCTCACTCTTCGTAGCAGGTTCGGCAGGGCGGGGACTCGAACCTTCAACCTTCAGATTGGTAGTCAAGCGTGCTACCACTGAGCCATCCCCGCTGCCATGTAAAATTTTTATTATTATAACATTCTTTAAAGTTGGTTGTTAAAAATAGCTCTACTTCAAGAACTGATAAAGACCAACTATTTACAAAAACAAAATAAATTACAGTTCATGATAAGAAACGAAAATACCCTAAAATACCCTATTTACAAATTTTGCAACGCCAGGTCTCTCCAAAAGTATAAAAGATTTCACAACGCCAAAAGTTAGCCCATCAATTTGACATGTCTCTAACTAGATTTTGATGATTTTTCAAAAAGTTTCACCCTTTTGGTGCCACCACCCGGTACAAATTATTTTCCTTTCAAGAAACTACCGAATAAAGTACTTGAATTGAATCTTAACGATTCCTCATATCCTAAAATCATCAAAGGCAAGGGACGTTGCAAGCCTTTATAATCTGAGTGATCTGGGCAGCAAAGTAGCCATTCCAAATACAAAACAAAAGAGCAATGATATTGGTTGGGAAGTTTTGATTTTCTCGTCGTCAAACAATTGCTTCAATTTGGTAAACCTGTTAAACGTTGCAAGTAAAAAATTTAGTGTCGCAAGAATTTTCTTTTTGTAAAGTTGAGAAACTGCCACTGGTGTATCTTTCTTGTTTATTCGAATTTGAAGTTTCGCCGAAATTGTTTTTACAATAGAAGCGTCTGCTGTGAACGGGTGAGTCAGAAAAGTGAGCACACTCTTTTTAAGCATAGTAATACAAAAACTATCGAATCGAAAGCTCGAAAATTATTGTTGTTTACCAAATCTCGCAATCTGATTGATGTGACTAGAAGCCGTTTGTGATGGTCTGAATAGGGTCAGGTTTTTCAGAATTAGTCTCTGTTGATCGAAGCGATACCATCAAGTCAAAGAGCACAGGGAAACAAGGGACTAAGGTAATCAGTCTGCATAGCTCTTAACTTTAATTTTCAATTTTCTCCCAAGGTCGTCAAATGTGAGCTCTTCCTTCCAAGCAGTCCAACTGGACCGAGGCTAACGGCGGTTAAATATCTAAAAGATGATGCATCAGAACAAATAAAATTGAGTTTTAGCAAGGAGGCTCAAATAGTTGGCTCATTTGATCATCCAAACATTGTGAGTCTGCTCGGAATATGTGTTGATGACAAGGGCCCTCCGTGTATGATTCTGGGTACGTATTTCTATTTGCCTGATTCCATGACCAATAATCTGATTACCTCAGCACAGCCATGACATCGTAAAAATATCTTTTTTGCAATTTCTTGTTGAAACTTTATTTGAATTGGATGGCTTGAAAGAAAGTTTTGGTACTTCACTTTTAATTCTATTTTGAGGACTTTTGATATGTTCATTAATTTCATGCTATTATCAAAGATTTTAGTCCTGTTACTTTTGAAGGTTTCAGAGCTGAAACATTTTTCATGAATCGTTTATAACTTAAAGGGGATATAAGCATATATCAGCCTTTGATAAAAATAGCCATCCAAAGATAATAGGCCGTGACACGTGACGCACCATATTTGGGTAACTTATCGAAGTCAACAGGAAATGCCGATACGTGATTGGCTAGAGTTTGACCGCAAGTGGCTTGAGCCACTTTTATATGCTTACATTCCCTTTAAGAAGGAACTGACTGATTTTGACGCGATTTTTTTATACTAATTTGAAATGTTAGTTACACAATGATGATCAATTATAACGCAACATTTCATGACCTAGTTTAGTTTAGAAATTTACAGTACATGTTACAAATTACTCTACCTACAAACTACTTAACAATACTACTGCAAGGTCGATACCATGGGAAACAGAAGACTATGACTACCCCATGCCATTAAATGGTTTAGTTTAAGCTGCTTTACTTGCCAGGGTGAATGTCACACTTGCAAGTTAAACCTCATCAAAACAAACCAGGTTATCGAATGGGACCTTCTAATTTGTTAGTCCAACGAATCTAATTCATTTGATTGGTTGAAATTCTGCCTGGTTTAAATAAAGCTGATTTCATTGTGTCAGTGTGAATGGGGTGTATTAGTTTCTACCTAAAATCCCTTTCAAATTTTGATGTTACGCAACAAGGGCAGATTTTGTAATACAATAGCATGAGTTGCTTTTGTTGACACCTCAATTCAAAGCGATTAGCGATTGCAGACAAAGGAAATTCTCTCAACCAGCAATTCAAACAAACAAAGCCGCAAAAGTTTCTTTGCGATTCAATTCTCTTATTTTTTGGTGTAATCAAAACATTTACTGCTCAGCTTCTGGACCAAAGAAATAAAATCCCCGCGGCAGATGTGTAGATATATCCTTCTTCTTTCGATCTATGCTCATGTTTGCCCTTAAAAATAATTTCTGGAATGCACAGCGAGCGAGCTAGCTACCTGGGTTTCAGAGAAAATTTTGCAGCTTTGTTTGTTTTGAATTACTGGTTGATAGAATTGCCTTTGTCTGTGATCGCTAATCGCTTTGAATTGAGGTGTCAACAAAAGCAGCTCGTGCTATTGTATTACAAAATCTGCCCTTGTTATGTTACGCGGGGTTTGCAATAACGCAAAATCAATCATGCAAGGCTATTAGATTGTTGTTATTCGCGAGCATCTTTACCTGACATGTAATTTGAAACAGGCTCCGCAGGCTACAGTATGAATCGATTTGAATTTTCACGTTCTGCCAGTTCTTCTTAGGTCTATCTCAAATTAGATGTCATGTGAAAATGACTACGAATAAAGACAATAGTGGGGTTTTGTCTGTGCAATTTTGCGTTATGACAAGTCTCAATCGACATCTAATTTGAGACCAACATTGTTCAAACTGGGTATTCACATTTTCTTGCAGAGTTTATGGAAGGTGGTGATCTCACAAAACACATACGAGATAAATCAGGCAGCTACCATGCCAGTTTTGGGCGAAATGGAATTCTTCCAGAGGAGGTTGAATTCAAGCCACCTGAAGTCAGCTTCAAAGAGTTAGTTGAAATTGCGAGGCAAATATCCGCAGGAATGGCCTATTTAGCCGAACGTCGTTTTGTGCACAGGGATCTTGCAACGAGGAATTGCTTGCTCGACAAAGGGTCACGTATCAAAATAGCCGACTTTGGTCTTGCTCATGATATATCATCAACAGAAAATGACTATTACAGGTAAGATTAATTGATGTTACACTGGGTGTCTCAAAAACTGTACCCCATTTTGACTAGAAATAGAAACAAAACGATAAGATATCATTACTTCCCGAGTTCACAGCTAAATTTATCAATCATCAACTTAGATGCACATACCTTGCATTTAAAAATCGTGCACCAAACATCAGAGATACAAGTTTGCAAAGTGAAATTTTACAGTGCACCTGAAACCGTTGGTCATGAAAAAGGGCCTAGCCATGATTTGTATCATGGACATTTCCCAAAGCACCTGTAAACTTTAATTTTCAGTTTTTTTGCCTGAAAGGAATAAAAGACGCATTGATATGGCTCTGATTAAGCGAATATAATAAAAACATGGTAAGAATGATAAGGTCGTGCCACATCGCCAAAATAAGCGTGCATGTGCTCCTTTTCCTCTTCTTTGATACAAATAACACTTGGGATGGAATGCAGTGCAAATACCTATTCCTCAAAAGAAAAGTTATTTCAGGAACAATTGAAGCATGTCGAGGTATGAATCTTTTCAAAAGTAAAAACTAAAAGTCAACGTTGAAAAGTTTTTTTGCAAAATGCCTGCGATATCAAATCATTGGCTAGGCCCTTACTCAAAACCTCTGGTTTCAGGTGCACTACAAATTTTGACCTTGTGAACTCATATCTCAGGTGTTTGGTGGACGATTTTAAAATTCAAGGTGTGTGCATTTAAGTTCAAGATCAACAAAGGTAGCTATGAACTCAAAGAGTCCTGATATTCTATCGTTTTGTTGCCTTGTTTAGTCAAAAGGGGGTACTTTTTTAGACACCCGCTATATACGTAGAACCTGTAGCTTCTTATACCTTATACCGGGTGAGTCAGAAAAATGTGCCCACCGTTTGAAAAATTGTACAGGAAAAGCTATGCAACCAATTTGTACAATTTTGACTCCATCACCTTACTAGTGCTTCGATTCAAATTTTTATTATTTTTCGCATAATTGTTGGTGCAATATTTTCTGCCGAAATTAGGAATCAGCCAACATTCCTGTTTCTTGAATGCCTAAAACAGCTAAAAATGGCCTTTTCGCCATCTTGTAAATTTAAACTTTTGATGCCCAGCATTGATGGGGAAACGTTGTTACATTTCAACGGTTTCCGTACTATAAGAAAGCAATGCCTGACCTGAACAAAACATTATTTTACCATCTTCATTGTTGAAATATTGATCAAATTGAGCACATCACATATTGTTTCGAGCAAAGCTCATGCAAGCTTAGCAATTTGTCTAAAATTAAGTTAAACCCGCAGTCAGGCAACGGAGTGGTAATTTTTCAAATCGGTGTTATGGTTTTTGTATCACGATTGTTAAAACAACGTTTACATTTTTCTGACTTACCCAGTACGATAAGTACCTATTAAATACTAAAAGCTGTTTTAGTAAATGTTTATCTAAGACTTTACAACTTGCTGACTTATCATTTACTCTGGCGAATAAGGAGTATGGGGGGGGACAGGCTGTACCTGGCCTTTAACATATGCTGTTGTTGATGGTAAGCAAGTTGTTGCTTCTAAATTTATCTTCTTAATAAGCTCTTTGGCTTGAAAATTTATTCACCTTAAACGAGCTCCAATATTCCGAAAGGTGCATGTCGAAGCGAGATTTCCTTTCTACTTGATGTGTCAACAAGCAAGCCCTGTTTGAAAAACCACTCTTCCCTGAAAAGCAAGACGATAATATTGGGAAATGTAATATTTAATGGTGGACATTCTCAAATCCATTTTTAAGTTTCATGTAATCAGTCTACCGATATATTGCGTCTTAAAGCACAATTAAGTATGAACATAGGCTTTGTTTTCAACTTGAATCGACGATCCTAAAGTTTTAGCCCTGGCTGAAAACTCTTAATAGTTGTGCTTTTTCATGCTATCCCTCTTTTCACATATTGCAGAATTGATGGACAACGCCTTCTGCCAATAAGATGGCTTCCACCTGAGGCATTGACTGTTGGCAAGTTTACTATTGAATCAGACATTTGGGCATACGGAGTTGTATTGTGGGAGCTATTCACATATGGAATTCAACCATTCTATGGACAATCTAATGAAGAAGTAAGTTGACGCAAGGAAGTCGTAACAAAGTTTTTAACATTTAGGTTTCACCTGCTACCTTCTCAGTATCATCCCACCAACTTCATGCTGGACTCCGTCTATTTCGTTTGATTCCAGGTGTCCACTCAGTATTTTTTGGCCCATCTGTCATCCTACATGGAAAATAAAGTATGAAACCACTGTTTGAAAAATCGTACAGTAGGAACATTAGAACCGAGGCCTCGACATATTTTTAATGTTGAGATGTTTCTTTATCGCCCTTTAAGGTAGCTTGCAACCAAATAATCTATTTCAAAGACAGGCTTAGTTTGACCACACCAAATTATTGATATAGGTATGTGATGAAATAAAAATAATTTTTCAGTTGAAAATTTTCATAAATTTACATAATTATGACGTCATCAGCAGAATAATGGGCCCAAAAGGTGCATGTTTTCAAATAAACACAGCTCTTAGCTCATATGTTTGATTTTGATGAGATTTTCTGTATAACTAGATTAAACCATACTCTAGGGCACAGACCAGAATTTTTTTTCAAAATGTTTGTTGAACAAAGGAAATTAAGGAAGTACATCAAAATTTCTAAAATTGATTCATTTATCTCAGTTTTAAAGGCTTCATGTTGCTAAAGCATCCAAGTTAGCCCCCATTTTCTTGGTCCTTGCCCTTCACAAGGGANAAATATCTCAAGCAATTATTGGGCTTAGTGGTTCAAGTTCAAGGTTTGGCATTTCACTACTGCTCGTGCTGGATCTTCATTTCTCATTCAACATCACAAGTTCGTTGGTTTTCAGAGCTTCAATCAATGACTACGAGTTTCCATTGGAGGCACTGCTGCACTGTCACATTTACTTGCACTAACTCTAGATGTAACTGCAGGTCTTATACGATAACAGACAAGTCCATTGAATTGTTCCATCTAAGCTTCTCTGCTCCAATTCCCAAATAGGCCTATCAGCCAAATAAAGGCCTAAACTTTCGAAGATAAACAAACCCAACTGACTTCAACTGGCTCACTTGAAGCGTCCTTGTGCAATGGTTTCTTTTCCAAATTATCAACAGCTCAATTGCCATGGAGTTTATGTATCTTTCTGCACCTTTAATTCTTTTTGAACCCATTTCACAAAGCTTTCAGAAGGCAAGATCTTCAGGCATCAGGCCAGGTAAAAATTTCAACCTTTCTTCCACTGTAATGTAGAGAAAGATCCCGTATGTAACACAGGGAGCCAACAAGGCTGGAGATCAAACACAGGGATGCAAACCAGAAAATGTTTCTCTGGAGCAAAGAGGGGTGCTTTTTGGGTGCCAACTTTTGGTATTTTATCGTTGTTATGCGGTTGCTAAGCACCAAGGATGGGAGTGGTACTTAAAAAATTCCAAAAAGTGGCCAAACAAGCAATGGGATGAACTTGAAAGTTTTAGAATCCGATTCTAAGATGAATTTTACGTTAGATAAGACCAACTCAAAATTTTCGAAAATTTGCTCAAAATTCTGTTTTATTTGGTTGCAAGCTACCTTAATAATGTTTTTGTAAAAACTTGTTCTTATTCTGTTGTACTTTAGGTAGTATTTATATTATATGTAACATTCATACTGCTTCCATATGCCTTCAGGATGCAAGCTGGATCCTAGAACACGGTCTCTTGTAGCGTAATACAGAGTTAATTGGTGAGAAATTTACCGGTTGTTGTCATTTTTGTGCTGGCGCATATTTTTCTTTATTTCATATCAGGTGGTCTTTTCCGTGAAGGTTTGTATGCGATGGCAAAGGCATAGGGCTTCATGTGAATTTCCTGGCACGAGTGTTTGCCAGAATATCCTATTCATTTTACATTTATATCAATCGGGAATATTAAAGGCTGCAGGAAGGGCTGTAGGAAGATCTGTTTGGGTTGTGGCTAGGTCTATCGGTTGCAAGCAGTGGAGACTGGGTTCTACTTTGAAGCTATAACAGCGAGAGTGACGCAAAGTAAGCACACAGGCGTGTTACTGAACTACTTGCAGAGTAGGAATTACAACAGCCAGGGAGTGCTGCGCACTGGATTTACTTGGAGACAAATTGTTGTCAAAATGTTCACGATTGTTGTCAATGGTAATTTGCAACGGCAATGCCTTTTCATGTAAGAATCATCTAAAGTTCCAAAATCAAGAACCTCCAAAAATAGTTACAGTTGCGTGAAAAATTTGTTGAAATATTACCTTTTAATTAAGTCAATTTACTATGCCAATAATGCTGCTTTCGTTGTGCAAGAATAAGATTATGTTATCAACCATACTTTCCATACTGCACATGCACTGATATCTAGGGTAAATGGCAGTAATATCATTTTACAATCACAATAATGCCTGCATGAATTGTTGAAAACGAACAGACAGATAGACAGACAAACAACCAGACTGTATTGCGAAGCTATTGCACAATAATACTACAGGGTGTCCCAGAAAAATTGTGCCCCATTTACCTGAAGATTGCAACAAAATGGTAAAGGATTCTCGCAAAACTTTTGCATGATGTTGCTCTCTCTTTTGAAAAATGATGGAGCTATGACCTTCAGGAGACCAAATTTGCCCAATGACTGAAACCAGCGGTCGGCCATTTTGTCGTTCTATTTTGCAGCTATAAATGGCTTCATGGATGGAAATGAAATGGCAGCCTCTAATTTCATAGCTCTCGTGAAAATTCCGATAATCTTCAGAGAGTTCCACTATTTCTGACCTCATAGAAATTATCAATAGTAAGACAAAATGGCCGACCGCTGGTTTCAGTCATCAGGCAAATTTGGCCTTCTGAAGGTCATAGCTCCATCATTTTTCAACGGGTTTTTACGGGAATGGCAGCAAACTTTATTTGAACATCTGAAGAGCAACATCATACAAAGGTTTGGCGAGAATCTTTTGCCATTTTGTCGCAGTCCTCAGGCAAACGGGGTACAAATATTTTGGGACACCCTCTACAATATGCTGCTTTGCAACAATAAAATCAATGGGAATAGACAAATCACAGACAAATCTTCCTGCAGTCTTTGTCTAGAGCCACCAAAAATGAATGATATTCAAGTAACAATGCCCTATTGCTCATATATTTATGAGAATAAAAGACTTCCTCGACTTACGTGTGACAATCTGTTGCAGGTTTGTGACAGAATTCGTTGCATGAAGTTACTGTCTCGTCCAGATGGATGTCCACAAAGAGTATACCAACTCATGAAAAGCTGTTGGAAATATGACCCAATGAAACGCCCACCGTTTGGTAGATTACACGAGACACTGACTATGTGGGGTTTGACTGGAAAAGGACAATTTCTTGACGATGCTTGGGGCCAAATGCTGAAACCGGTCTCCATTCTCCGTGCTCCCACTTTGCCTGTGAAGAGAAGAGCCGAGAAGAGAACATAGATAATCTTGAGAAGGACCTGCACAAATGATGAAGTGTATGTGTGATGTTTTGTGTCGAATGGAGAGAAATGCAGAAAGAAATGCTTAGACGATCAGGGAATGCTGAAGGATTTGGAGAGGATCTCTGTTGACATAGAATA
>REGL01000321.1:173008-185491 GCA_004194395.1 Aurelia aurita complex sp. Pacific
GAAGAATTTCATCTTCAAGTAATCATGACGTCATTTTGTCGTCATTTGGAATGAAATTCTATTTGGAGTGAAAAGTTTGAAATATTAACGTAATGACTGTCATTTTATGCAAACCTAAGATCTATTTTGTGACGAATTCAAAAGTAACTGAGTCCAATAGATTTGGCTCAATACTATGCACGATAAAAGATATTTTGCAACAATAGTTCAAATTTTTTGCCCAACCCATCATATCCCAAGCTTACCAGTTTTACTCCATAAACAGTTGTAGTACGTATTTGCAATTTCATTAGGATTTTTGACGGTGTATGATTAATCAAAAAGAGTTGTAATATTGGTAATTTTTAATGCGTCTTAGTAGCAGCTTAATATTTTGTATGAAAGTGCTTCTTTTGTAATATTGCACGTATTTTTGTCGTCTTTCGACTGTCCAATAGCACCATCTTTTTTATCTTACTTTATGGCTGTATGCCTTCCAAAAGCCAAAATATATCCCTCAGATATCTACCGAAATCTTAACAGCCAAATACAACTCAAATTTGCTCTAATGGCTGAAAGGACGCAAATTGCGCTAAAGATGGCGTTTTCAGAACTCTACCATTTTCAGAAGATACACAAAAAAATGCGCCATTATTTTCACGCTCAATTTTCGCTACTAGTAGCTCTGCCAACAATGATTCATGGATCTCCGAAAACCTAAAATGGATCTCTAGTCACAAATTTCACATGACAAAGATGAGCCCTTTCCTCCGACTTTTTTCAGAAATCTATGTTTATGAAAAACGTACGAAGTGTCAAATGTAGATGTTAGAATGCTTTAATGTTGTTGTAATTTTTTTTATCGTGGATTATGATTCAGCTAATAAATATTCAACTTTATCAAAAGCTATATATCTAGTATCATACTCCTTTCTTTTATAGAAGCTTGGATCAGGCCATAGTACTAAAAGTTTCTTAATTTGTTTCTTATCTTTTAATACACGAATCATCATGCAGTTTCTAAACAATTTTTCTTGACATCTAAAACATCATATAAGAGTAGCCAGTGTCAGTGTTCTAATACGCTCAAAACAAAAATTTTCAGGAATAGTACTACAGTTTCTTAGAATTTGGCCATCTTAGTACTAGTTTCTTATAAACCAGTTTCCTATAGAAAAAAACCTGTACATTGAAACCCTCCTTTTGGAATTTTCTGATTTGGCTTGGTTTTAGCATACCCCTTCTCCCCCTCGCCTTTCTCAGAGAATTTGGGAACTCACATGTGGGTGCAGACAGCAGTGAGCCTACTGGAGGATGTGAGGGGTATTGTACCCTGGGTACCAGAGCCTAAAAATAAAAAAAAAATGAATGATTTTTTAAATTTTTAGGCTCTGGTACCCAGGGTAGGGGTATTGCAACCATAAAGAATGTATGAAAACCACTAATCACCTTTCTCTAACTTACTTCATTGTGGTTTACTTGATTAACCGATTACGATTACGAGAGAGAAACTACCTCGATATTATCAACAACCAACACAACCAACAACAACGCAAGGATTAAATGGAAACGAGGCCAAATCGAGATGTTCCTTAACTTTTGCCGAAAAAGTCCGAAAAAGTCTTACCTGCTCTGCTGCTGAAGCTCTCACTGTTGATAAGTGTCAACTTTTACGACCTGTTTAACCAATCACTGACCTGGCTATGCACTTCTGAATCACAAGGATGTTTGCTTGCGTCAACAGACAACAGAGAAGACTTATAACGGAAGGGAGGTATCTGCACAGGGCAGTTGCAAGCAAGTCAACAAGCTCTGATCCCAGCTCCACGAGGCGGCAGGAGTTAGGCCAACTGAGACCACTCAGTAGTACAACTGCAAAAATGAGTAATAAATTGTTAACAATTGACACGTTGAATCCTTTGGTGAAGGAGGTAGAATATGCTNGGAAGGGAGGTATCTGCACAGGGCAGTTGCAAGCAAGTCAACAAGCTCTGATCCCAGCTCCACGAGGCGGCAGGAGTTAGGCCAACTGAGACCACTCAGTAGTACAACTGCAAAAATGAGTAATAAATTGTTAACAATTGACACGTTGAATCCTTTGGTGAAGGAGGTAGAATATGCTGTACGTGGCCCAATCGTTCAACTGGCCGCTGAAATTGAAAAAGAGCTCGATTCGGTAAGGGTTTGGTTGTAATTTCACATTTTATGGAGAGGAGATGAGGTCAGAAGAGAGGATGGTTGAAGGTAACTTTTTGGGAGGGCGAAAACCGCTCTAATCTAAGCAACAACAACGTAACGCGAGTGTTTTTTCGTACATAAAAGATTCATCGAACCGTCACGAGTTACATAATTTTGTTGTTTGTTGCCCTGTTTTGTAAAGACTGATGTTGTTTGTGCCTGTCTGTGCACTGTCTGTGCCTGTGGTGGCAGAAAACTTTGAAAACTTCAAGATAGGTTTTCACTTGTTTTGATAGAGTGGATGGAGACAAGGTTTTGTTTGCAGGCAATTGTTCAGTTGAAATCCTAACTGAATGCAGGTTTTCAATCTGGACATTTTCAACTTGTGGGACACTTGGACAGGTAAAACAGCAGTGCAATGCTCACATTGTGACTGCAGTAGTAGCACAGCTTGGAATCAGAAAGGGTTGCACTGGGAGCATTAGTAAAGTCTTGCAATCAATAAAAATTGTACTCAAAATATGATTTATCAGTGCAATTATCGTTGACACTGACTCCAAGACTTCACCAGTAATCCTACAATTGCATTACATGCAGTCCAGGTTGGAAAACTTGCATTTGCTCACAGCTATGAAACTCTGTCAAACTCGCTGCTCGCAGCTACAATAACTGGTCCTCGCATGCGAGAACAAAAGATCTATTGTTAGTTTTGCTTCTCTCGCAGCTTTTTGAAGTCTACTCGCAGCTTGCACCTTCAAATTTATTTCACTCGTTATTACACGTAGGCCAAATCACACATGTTTTCCATCCTGGCATGCAGTGGAACTAGAGTATAAGCCCCCAAGAAATTTTGCAAGACAATGCACAGTATATATATTTACAAAGAAGAAAGAACAATAAAAAAGACATAAAAATTTATTAGATGACTTGACAAAAAACAATTTTTGCATGATTTTCAAGCTCTGCTTCAAAATCTTTGCGAGTGAAGCTTGTCAAAGGTGATCCTTTCCTTCACAATAAAAATTTCACAAGTCCAGTGGTCATTTCCAGCATCCTGAAATTTTTGTCAAGTTTTTCTTAGCAGCAAATCCCCAAACCGATTTGCAGCTCACTTTTCTCATTTTCAATTGATGATGCTCTCTGCTTAAAAGAATTGCATTGAAGGAAAATCGTTGGAGAAAGTAGCAAGATACAATATGCTGCCATTTGAAATCGTATGAAATAATTTCGGTGGAACAGAATCCTTAGTCATACAACCGTTGCTGTACTCAGAAGGGGGGAGGGTCCCTATCTTTTAAAAGGGGGGTCCATGCCACTATTTCTTTGCTGACCCCTAAATATTAAGCCTGATGTTTTGGGGACCCCAAATATTGAGTCTAGCATTTGGAGACCCCAAATATTGTTATCTATTTCTGGGGTCCCTGAAATGTTTTTGAATAATTTCAATTTGAGCTTCTTGACCTTTCTCAGTTTTTGAATAATATCTAAACATTAATTTCATGATTCGCAACTTCAGGGCCAAATTGCACGATTCTTCCTTTCTTCAGATTTGTGGACCCCAAATATTGAATTTTTGTCCATGTTGTAATTCACAGACCCCAAATATTGATTGAACATAAAATTTCGGACCCCAAATATTGGCATGGAACCCCCTCACAGTGATCCAGGGAGTGGAAGAAATACCAAAACATGAAGTTTGAAAATTCAAATTTATTTCATGCCCATATCATGAAGCACACTCTGAAGATTTATGGAACACAAACAATTTTTAAATTGGACAACGGATAGCCAAGAAAATGATTTTTGAAGTTGGGCCTAATTCATTGATTTGTTTGCATAAGTACTTCCGGAATATCGCTGCCTGGACTGAATTTTCAAAGCAATATTTCTCTGCTCAGAAAGGTCTATGGAACGCCGTTTGCACAAAAATGACATAAACATAGTAAATATGTTACATAAACATAAACATAGTTTATGTACATAAACATAGTTTATGTCCATTTTTGTGCAAACGGCGTCGTACCTATTGTTCTGAGACGCGTCTAAATTATTCCCCAAGGATCAGTTTGCAAATTACGGCGCTCTTTCTTGTGAAAGCTTGGGAGAATTTAGAGTGAAGTTGGTTTAACACGCTTCTCATAAAAGAGGGGGAGGACAGCACACGCGCGGCGCGTCAGATTTTGCACAGATTTGTTTCGAATATGGTTGGAAAGTATGGAAATTATGTTTTATTTGTCTATGCGTTTTCGGTCCTAGATAAATTATGATTAAGGGTAAAATGAATTTTATGAATATTAAGAAACTAAACAAGGAGTCTTTTTCGCAAAGGATTAGGCCCAAAGTTAAGAAACCAAAATACAAAGTTCAGAGCCCAGGGGCGATTCGGTAGTTCAAGGTGAAGTACCCTTAAAAAATTCGTGACGTGACGTAAGAAATTTGCCAAAATTATCGAGAGCTTAATTTGAGAGTTAGTCTACCTAGTCCTTTTGCAAAAGTGTTCCCAATAGATTAAATTTGATTCTGATTGATACTGTGCTAAGAAAGAGGCCTAAAGTACACTTTGTATGCATAACTTGAAAGAATATTTTCTCAGCACTAAATTGTCCGATTTGAAAAATTTTTGTGTTTTGATATGTACCTAAGACTACAAAGTCAGTTTCGTATTATTCTGATATTTTCATTTTTTTGGCGTTAATAACACTAAAATTGAAATCTGGATCACAGTGCACACGTGTTCTGAATGCGATAAGCCCGCTATCGTTATCGATGTGACGCTACAGGGACTCATTATGACTATGATTATGACACCTTCTAGAACAATGACCATGACGCCGTTTGCACAAAAATGGACATAAACTGTGTTTATGTACATAAACTAGTGGGTTTATGTGCACAAAAATGGACATAAACTATGTTTATGTGCACATAAACATAGTTTATGTACATAAACACTGTTTATGTGCACATAAACACAGTTTATGTGCACATGAACATAGTTTATGTAACATAAACTATGTTTATGTAATTTTTGTGCAAACGGCGTTCCATAAAGGTCTGACAATTTTCATTTTGATCTTATTTCAATCCTCTAGTCATGTACTTTCAGGTAATTGAAACAATGATTGGAAAATTTAATATTTTGGTTCATTTTTATGTGATTCATAATGGCAGAAATTTGCAAATTCATATCTTTAAAAATCATCTTAAAAATTCAACAGTTGAAATGTAAAAATTGGGGCAAAATGTATTTACCAAAAAATCACAAAATTAAAGCAACTATTTGTGCAAGTTTCTACCAAGGGGTTTTGTTCTAAATCGTACCCAAAAAAGAATTATGGTAATTCTTATTTTTGTGGTACAACGGAGATATTTCAGATTTTTTCAATGTTTTCAGCAATAAAAATAAATGAAGGCCTGCTAACACATCAAAATTTTATTGCAGAACACATAAAAAAAATCTGGAAAATCTCCGCTGTACCACAAAAATAAAAATAATCATCATTCTTTTTTGGGTATGATTTAGAACAAACCCTTTGGTAGAAACTTGCGCATATAGTTGCTTTAATTTCGTAATTTTTTTGGTGAATACATTTTGCCCCAATTTTTACATTTCAACTGTTGAATTTTTAAAATGATTTTTAAAGAATGAATTTTGCAAATTTCCGCCATTATGAATCACATAAAAATGAACCAATATATATATATTTCCAAACATTGTCACAATTACTTGAAAGTACATGACTAGAGGATTGAAATAAGACCAAAACGAAAATTGTCGGACCTTTCTGAGCAGAGAAATATTGCTTTGAAAATTCAATCCAGGCAGCGTTATTCCGGAAGTGCTTATGTAAACAAATCAAACAATTAGGCCCAACTTCAAAAATCATTTTCTTGGCTATCCGTTGTCCAATTTTAAAGATTTTTGCGTTTCATAAACATTCAGAGTGTACTTGATGGTATGGGCATGAAATAAATTCAGATTTTGAA
Source organism: Aurelia aurita complex sp. Pacific (assembly GCA_004194395.1). Lineage (NCBI taxonomy): Eukaryota > Metazoa > Cnidaria > Scyphozoa > Semaeostomeae > Ulmaridae > Aurelia > Aurelia aurita complex sp. Pacific. The sequence continues at coordinate 179,153 of REGL01000321.1, forward strand.
ACTTCATATTTTGGGATTTATTCCGAACTTTCTTTTGTTCCGGATCACTGTGCCGCTGTATTGAAAGTCAATGAGTAACCCCCCTGGGGCTGTACTGTACACAGTAGTTGTGGGTTCTAAATTGGAATCAAACACAGTAGGGGCCCCAAACCACTTGTTTCACAAGGGCCCCACACTGCTCTGTTATGCCACTGATTACTTGGTGCAGATTGTACTGCTGTTTTGCATGTGCTTAGATATTTAACTGCGTACAGTTTGCAGGCCTTTTCGTTTGAGGCGTGCGATCGCACACACACACGTAGGCACACATGCAAATTGAGTCAGGAGTGCTTTTCATCACACGCGCTAAGTGTTATTTTGTTTAAGTAAAGTGGTACTTTGATGTTCGACACATCCAATGTCAAAGCATGTGCTTCAATAAACTTCAATATTATCTTTATCAGTAGAGGGAAACTTGAAAACCTATTTTTGAGTCACTTCTTAATCACCATCTTGAATAACTACGTGTGTGAATCTCACGCCCAAATGATTTTGCATGTGCGTTTTGCCGCACCTGTGTTGTTTGATTCCCGAAAAGGACTGAGTTTGTTTCACTCATAGACAAACTGGAAAGGCTTGATGAATGTATGTATGAAGGGACTAGTTATGTAGAGGGCTTGTCTTATATTGATTTTATCCCTGCTTAATGTCATTCTGAGGCTGATTTCCCATCCCCTTTGTGTTGGTCCATCCAAAATGGATGAAAGGGCCATGATGGGCAAGGTAAAGGCACAGAAAGTACCTCCAGGCCGAATCTTCTTTGGCAATATACTGTGTTTTTACTATAAATATTGTATGGTTTTAACATTCTCTTACCAAGCACATCATATGGAATTGGGTTCAGGGTAGAAATGAAATAACTGAATGGTCAAAAAATCTTCATGATACAAAAATACTGTATGTTTTTATGAAATTAATTTAAATGATTTCCATTGTTAGCATCATCTGTTACCCCCTCCCCCCATTTCATTCAACTATTAAAATTTTGGAATGACACTTGACTTGCAGGATGTTCAGATGGAGGTTTGCTGCCATCCCCATTGGGGTTCATTGAGGGGTTATTGAATAAGATAAGATTAAAAGTTTCTCAGTTCATTATCATCATTCAATATCTTTTATATTTATATCATAGGGTGTAGAAAAACCATTTGAAAATGTGGTGAAAGCAAATATTGGAGACTGTCATGCTGTTGGGGGAAAACCAATCACCTTTATCAGACAGGTTTGTGTTTAGAAAACATTGTTTTGCCAATATTTATGGGTCCAATTTTATGCCTTTTAAGGAAGAAAAACTCACATGTGCTTGACCATTAGAGCACCTGAAAATTCTTAGTGCTTGATTAAGCACTGAAAAGATAATCTCCTGGAAATTAGGAAATCATTGTTAAAGGGAATTTGCAATGGTAAATACTGTAAGCTTCTTATAGTTGGAAGAAAGAAAGCTGTCGGACCCAGCATTATTTCCTTGGCTAAGCATGGTTCATGACGCACAACTTCAATTTGGATCAGATACTTTAGATTTTTTCTCCTTACAAATGCAAGCTTATATCCTTGCAGGTAACCCTGTTTGTACTGGGGGGAGGGGTGTTTTTTCGCCCCCCCCCCCACCATCAGGCTTTGCTGCGCTAGGCTAAACAACAAGATATATAGCCAGTCCTGGTGATATGAACTTTGATGGTGTGCTGCCACTCGCACGCCTTGAAAGTTTTAGGTGTGCGATGGCTTGAGTTGTTGATCACCCTCCAGAAAAAGTGTGATGCCCCTGCCCCATGATAAAATTGCTATTATGATGCACCACAACGGCAACAGTGCCCAAGGCTAGAGCTGTTGATCAATTTACAACTTGAAACTATTTGTCTCAAGGGGTATTTCGCTTCCGAAAATCTCATACACTTTCAGCAAACCCTGAAATTGTCTTCAAGAAAAGCCCATCAAAAATCCTTTTTTCCGAAGGAATTCAAGACGCAAGAAAACCAAAGGAAACCTGACAACTTCATATCTTAGCACAATGATCCAGCAAGAAACCGTGCAAAAGAATTGCTAAAAGCAAGAGGGAACACAAATTTATTCTGTCAGCGTAAATAATTATCCTTCCCATTATATCTTCATGATCAAGTTTCTAAATTTTAGGCAAATGAACAAAGCTCACGATACTCACATTTTTGCTACGATAGTTTCTAAAGGCTTCACAAGTGCAGGCCAACAAGTAGTTACTAATATAACATGGAAAAATTTGGTTGTTTTCTTTAAGTGCTTTAGAGTTCTTTGCTAATGATATTACCATATTACCCTGTCCTTGTTTTTCTTTGGAGTTTGTCAACCATGCACCAAAAAGAATTGGTTTCTTTTTCAGATAATAGCAGCTTGCACATGTCCTGATTTGATTGAGCAGAACGTTTTCCCAGCTGATGTTAATGAACGAGCCAAGCGTGTCTTGAAAGGGATCAAGCAAAGTATTGGTTGCTATACAGATTCTGTTGGAGTAGGTTTCATAAGAGATAGCATTGCTCAATACATTGAGAAAAGAGATGGCTACCCATCTGATGCAAACAACGTATTTTTGACGAATGGTGCAAGCTCTGCAGTCAAGGTAACTAACAGTGGTTTGGTTTATGATGGAATTCTATCATTTGGAGTCAATCCTCAAATGAGCCCCTGGGGCTCATGTGTGAAATTAGTTTTTGGCTGGGGGGCTTATGGGGGCTTATTAAATAGTAAAGTATATGTGTTATGACATACTGTTATTCTCGTTGGTCGACTAAAGGTGATGAACAAATATAAACGATATTTATAAGTTTGAACTGAAATCTACAGGGAGTAATCATAGAGAAATAAACATAAAATGAAATGTTTAGTAAATGCAATTACAAGACCAAGAATGTATAATCATGTAAAAAAATTTGGGAATTAACATAACAACCCCATGGAGGGTTGTTGAAGGGGGGGGGGGAGCTTATATGTTGAAATTATTTCTGAGCTGGGGATGCAAGAGAGGCTGATACAAAGGTGGGGACTAGGATTTACATCATATCCATCCTTTGCATAATATGGTATGTCAAATGGGTAAAGCACTGTTTATATTTCTACCGGGTGAGTCAATAAAAAGGCCCTGTGTTTGAACAAATGTTGCTCCCTCAATATCAAAGCAATAATATTGAAAACTATCTTGTTCTATTCCCAATATGTCCAATTAGGTTCAGTAATTTACATGGCTTTAATCGGCTATTCCTTCCCGTTGATATGAAAGATTTTCTACAGAAAGCCCATTTTGAAAACCTGCAAGAACGAAGGAAAACAACAAACAAAATTTCCCTTTGTTTTCCTTCCTAGCAATAATGACACTAAAATACATTCATATATTTTAACCTGTTAGGAGAATGGAATCATCTTGAATAAGTTATTCATACCAGGGAGGAGACTTTTGCATTCCCACAGAGGATATCACGTGCTAAACCGTGCTCAAGTCATTGCTGTAATGTAAACATATTAGAGAGACTTGCTCGTGATTTTAGCACGATTTTTAAGGTTTCTAAACGAGAATTTTTTCAGAAAATCCCTTGCAATATCTGAACGGAGTGACTGATTTCAGTCACGCAAAATTCTAAAAATAATGGAATATGTTAACTATTCAATCAAATATTGCAAAATATCATTACTTTATGTTCAGGGAGCAGTTTAATCTTTCAAACGCCGGGCCGCTTTTTACTCATCCAGTAGTAGTATGTGTTACTTATTTGACGGCCAATAAAGAATTTATTCGCCTACTTACAGGGTGACTCTGAAAAATCTTCTAGAGCTAAATCATAACTAGCTTTATGAATTCAGAAGCTATTGACAAATGCTTTGTATCATCGTTAGTTGAAAGGCTTGGCTATATTTTGAGATGCTGCATAGTCAAGAGCTATTATTACCATCTGAAAAACCAGATTTAGAGAAAATTTCGAATCCCAGATTTCTTATCTAGAGTGAAATATTTGCCATCATTTTCCAGTCAGCATTTCGTGATAACCCAACGTAAACGTGGATTTGAAGACATTGGTGGAAGCCTTTTGTTTGCAAAATGATTTACCTCTGTTCCTTATTCAAATTTCTTGTTTTCATGCAAATTTGGAATTTGGCTTTTTTCACATCTTCAAAAACATGGACTGAACAAGGTCAGTTTGAGAAAAAAAGAATTTAACCATAGTTCTGAAACTGGTTTTCCAGAGGGTAACCATAACTTAAACTAACCAAACAACATCTGAAAAGCTAGCTAAGCCCTTCAACTACATGCCGATACCTTGCTTTTGTTCATAACAGTTGCTTGACTGTCCTAACATGAGCTTGCTGGGTGTCCCAAATAGTACTCCTTTTTAAAAAATCACCAAAAATTGATTATTAAACCTTTGATAAATTTTTCCTCCGAGTTCTTTTGTTAGAGACCCAAAAATATTCATAGATGATAACATGTTTGCGTTTGATACATCAAGGTAGAAAAATCACACGTTGAAAAGCCTTATTTTGAGCTATAGTTTTTAAGGAATATACTCAATCTTGCCTAACTTTCATATTTGTGCAGTCATTGAAGTCTCCAATGATAGTGCGCATTTCTTTCTGTCATTTATGACCAAACCAGAAGCTTTACATCCACAAAAAAATTGATCTGGCAATCATCAATGCTTTATTGCAGTATGATTCAAAAGCCCCAAAAAGAGCTAAATTTGATATTTTAAAAACCAATTGAAAGATCAGCTATATCTTGGAAAATGATTTGGTCCTTGATCTACTTGACAAAAAAAGAAAATTGAAAATTGGCCTTGTAATCAAGTTTTAGTGATTTTCAAACAGGAGTTCTTTTTGGGACACCCGGTGTATGCGATCTAGCTTTGAAGTTTTTTTGAGTCACCCGGTATGTATTTAAAAACTTCTTCTGTATAAAATATAACGGCATTTCCTAGATCATTGGCTTTTTTAGCGCAGTGCTCTGTGGTAAAGGCTTAAAATTCAAGATATCTAAAATTCTGTTCAAAGTTAGTCAAGCAAGACACCTATTATGTCTTCGATGCCTTCTTTAGAAGTCTTGTTTGGAATTAATTCAATTCTCAGGTAAATTATTCTGATACTTGTCCTTAAGTGCATTTTGTCAGTTAGACTGTTTGATGATAATTCTTTCATCTTTAGCTCATCCTAGAGTGCTTTATTTCTAAAAACGAGAAATGTGGTGTCATGATTCCAATTCCACAATATCCACTTTATTCTGCAACAATTTCAGAATATGGCCTTCATCAGGTATGTTTTCTCAGACATTGTCTTTATTTCAAAATGTTTATGAACTTTTCTTTTCTTTTGTTATGTAATATGATAAAGAATGGATAGATTTATTAGAGCAAAGACAACAAATTTTTACATGTTTTCAAATCTGGAATCTGCAAGCTTTATCGTTACAACTATAGTTTTCTATGAGGAATGCGATAAAAGAAGGAAGTGCACATAGAATACGAGACCAAAATTGGAGGTTAGTGAACTTTAGTTTCTTTCAGAAGAAGTCGCGCCAAGACCAAGCTCTAGTCACTTGCTAGATTTTATTTTGCCTATGGAGTTCACACTGCATCAATTACAACAAAAGAAACAGCTTCTGATAAAAATCAGTAACTTATCGACCTACCTCCGAAGAAATGAAATTTTGAAAAGGATGGTCACGAAGTCACGGAAAGGCACAAACTAATCCAAGAAATGTTGATTGCAAATAATGTCTCTCTCTTAGCCCTAACCCACCTTGGAATTTTGCAGTTGTCAATACCAGAGGGAAGGGACCTCTTTTATCCGCTGTAAAAAAGTGTAAAAGTAGCTGTGATCTTTCAACCTGGTCATTAGATGGACCTTGATGCAAACAATCAAAATCATGCGATTAAGTCAAATTAACTCTTTTGAATTTTTATTGAAAAAGAAACTCTATTGACCCTGTTGCTATGCCGAAGAAATTAAGTTATGATTATCATGATTATTGATATCATGATTATGACAATAAAATGAGGCATTAAGTTGAAATGTTTTGTGTCAAAATTAAGTTGGAGATTGTTCAATATATTTATAAGCATAATTTGGACAATATTTGAGATTGATATCGGCAACAATTTCAAAAAAGGGCAAAATTTTTGTTGACTACTCAGTAAAACAATGGTTGCCATGGATACAGCGCTATATTTATAATCATGCAATATAGTTATAAAGTCAAAGTAGTGGAATCTTGGAATGCCGCTTTGCATGTTTTAGCATTGGCAAGCAAAATTTGGTTGAGCCCCCCCCCCCCCCCCCCCCCCC
>REGL01000321.1:185912-209305 GCA_004194395.1 Aurelia aurita complex sp. Pacific
CCCCCCCCCCCCCCCCCAGTGAGATAGGGTTCAATCAGTCGCTGCACAATTTCCACCTGCACTCGTATCTCTTAAAATATATCTCATAATAGTTTCCACATCCACTGCTACAGAGTGAGAGGCATTGAGAAATGTAGATCGAAATGGCATTTATAGAAACTTTGCGTTTTACGTATCACACTATTGAAGTACTATCAGCCTGTGTTTGGCATGTTAATGAAAAGTTATATTCAATTTTTTCAATATTTCGAGGAGTATTGTAAAAGCCCTGTATGTTGCCAGTGCCAGGGTAAAGTAGTAGAAACGTTCTTTGCACGGAAATGAATCAGTAAATCAAAAATTACATGGGTGGATGATTACTGATTTAGTAGCAAAGCGAAACAAGATAAATAGTTTAGAATAACGGGTGAGTCAGAAAAAAGAATCCCCGTTTGAAAGGTCACGGCTCCCTGGATATCAAGACAATGATATCGGCAAATATATAGTTTAATGGTAGAAATGTTCAAATCTACTATAAAATTTACCTGACTGAAATCGGCCAATCCATTCTGAAATTATGAGGGATTTTTTCGAGAAAGCCTCTTCAAAAAGCCTTTAAAAAAGATTCAAAACGTGCCCAAAAGCATGAGCAAATTTCTTTAACATTTCTGCCTTACAATGGCCTTACAGCAATGACTTGTGGACGCTTTAGCACGTGCTATCCTCTTGGGAGGATGAACAAGTCCTCCCACTAGTATCGATGACCTATTCAGGTGGATTCCATTCTCCCGAGAGGACAAAATGCATTAATTTATGTGAGTGTCATCATTTTTAGGAAGATAAATTTGCTCTTTGTTTTCATTCGTTTTTGCAGGTTTTTGAATGGGCTTTCTGCAGAAAATCACCCATATCCCCGGGAAGGAATGGCCGATTAAGGCCGGTTAAATTACTGAACCTAATTGAACATATTGGCAATAAAACAAAACAGTTTTCAATATTATTGCTTTGATATTCATGGAGCAGTGGCCTTCCAAGCGGGGATTCCTTTCTCTGACTGACCCGGTACCATTGATGCTTTTTATGACCCAAAGAATATTTGAAATATTCAGATATTTCAGATGGCCAGATGGGGATGGAAATTTGCCACAGCTGTTGTTTAAATTGCATTTTGGACGGAATATGTATGAAATGCTACATTTCAAATCTTAAATTAAATTAAATTGCACGGAATATGTATGAAATGCTACATTTCAAATCTTTTCATAGATTGGATACTATTTAAATGAAGAGAAAAACTGGAAACTTGACAAATCTGAGTTAAAGCGAAGTTTAGAAGAAGCAAAAAAACGCTGCACACCTCGAGTGCTGTGTGTCATAAATCCAGGAAACCCAACTGGTCAGGTTTTGCCTTATGATAACATCAAAGAAATTATAGAATTTTGCATGGAAGAAAGATTGTTCCTATTGGCTGATGAAGTGTATCAGGACAATACTTATGGCACTGAAAGGTTTCACTCATTCAAGAAAGTCTTGCGAGATATGGGACCCAAAGGAGACGATTTCGAGATGGCCTCGTTTCACTCAGTCTCCAAGGGATACATGGGAGAGTGAGTTTGCATTGACTGTTTATGTGCTGAAGATGTGAATCTTATGTTCTGGATCCTAGATGTTTTGTATGTTTTAGTGATTTTATCGTATCAGCGTACCGGGGGTGGGTATCCCAAAAAGTAGTCCTGCTTGAAAAATCACCAGAATTTATGAACAAGGCCGATCTTCAAATTTCTTTATGTCAAGTAGATCAAGGACCAAATTATTTTCCAGGCATAACTGATCTTGTAATTGGTTTAAGAATGAGAAAGTTTAGCAGCTCTTTTTAGGGCTGCCTGGTTTTGAATCATACTGCAAAAACCCACTAATTATTACAAGGTCAATTTCTTCATGCATATTAAACATTTTATTTGGTCATAAATGACTGAAAGAAACGCACACGATAGAGACTTCCAGGATAAACATTTCAAGTTTTGGCCTTTTTTGTAAAGTTGAATATTTTTCTTGAAAAGTATAGCTAAAAATTATGTTTTTCAATGTGTAGTTTTTTACCTTGTAGTATTGGAAAATAGAACTTTTATCATTTTGAAATGTTTTTGGGTCTTTGACAAGATAAATGAAACAGAAATTTTTTATGATAGATTTAACAATTGTTTTTGGTGAATTTGTAAACGGGAATACTTTTTTGGGATACCTGGTAGATAGATTAAAAGATTAGAATCAGTTAAGCACGCCACTGTTAGTGACCATTAAAAGAGGTAAATTACTGTTTGGCAACCGTATCATTGTGTTCTATATGCCGATATTCCATTTTGCTCTAGAACCGTGGACCCAAATTGAATGACTCATTTTGCAACTCAGTTACTGCAGCAAATACGATTTATCTACAACTGTTCATAAATTTGAACTTGAACATACAAAAAACTGCATCATTTCTCGCTACATCACTGCCTGCCCCATTCTGTCCTCTGTAACATTTCCTTATCGAAACATGATACATTTGAACTTGAACATAGAAAAGACTGCATCCAAACATTGACTCTGATCCAAACTGCAAATCGTTTCTATAATAGCTTCTTCTCTTGCTATGCCTTCTATAACATTTCCTAATTGAAACACCATTTGTTAATTTCTTAGGTGTGGCCTGCGAGGTGGTTATTTAGAAGTTGTTGGACTCGATAATGATGTCATGGCTCAGTTGAAGAAACTGCAATCGGCACAGCTTTGTGCTAATTCCATTGGCCAAATTGTTGTTGATTGCATCACAAACCCTCCTAGTCCTGGTGAAGAATCACACGAATTATTTATGTCGGTGAGTTTGTAAATATTGCACATGCTATAAATATTGTCTTTCAACTGTTATGAGATACCGTTGAGATAACGTGTGAAAAGTCAAGTTACAATGAATACAGAGAAGATAATTGGTCACCCAAGATGCCAAGAGTAAAACAGAGTGGTCTATTCTGTGTGTCCTTCTTCAAGCCTGGCAAGAGAACCGTCAACATTTACTGCCGCCATTGCCCACCTAATGTTCGTGTTTTCTTGCACATACGTGGAGCGCAAAAGCCTAGTGGTCTTTTAGGTTATTGTATCCCTTCAAGACAACATATTTTTCGGATCAATTTTTCGATCTTTAGATACTTGGATAGCGCACATATCTACTCAAATTTTCTGACAATTTCAAGGAATTTTCCTTTATTTTTCAGTGAGTTAGAAGCAGTTTTTAAAGCAACTTATTCCCAGTTAGGAAAATGCTGTTTATATTAGGAGGAAAATTTGATGGTTAAAGGTTGAAGGTTTCATGAGATCATTATGAATTCTGGACTATGCAGGGCGTTTCAGAAAAAACGCAACTCAACTACCGGGTGCGCCAGAATAAACTATGATATGATATGATATAATTTTTTATANACCCATAATTCATTTCTCGAAATCGCTCGAAGTTCTGCTCAAAAAGAAATCGTTTCTTGGGCAGACTTGCAGCGATCTTTTGCCGATGATAAATCCATCGTTGAGGATGACATTCAAGGCCCGATTAACAAAAACTTAACAGGCAAGGTGAATGTAAGTGCTGCACACGAACACGATAGCTTTGACGATCTCCAAATACCCGTTGCACAGCAGTTATCGTTCGTGCAAATGGACACGCGAGATTTAACGCGTGCATCCGATTTATCGACGGGATTGGACCTTTCTGTGAGTAGAGGTGGCAGCATTTTGGATAAGGAATATACGAAATGTTTTACACCAGAAGAGAAGCTCAGTACAAGCGAAGAGAATGCAGAGGGACATGGTATTTTAAAGGACACTCAGAACTTTGTTAAAAATAATCCAATAGGAGCAAATGGCGGAGATACTGGGAAAGTGAATGGTAGTATTACACATAAAAACATTCTAAGTTCTCGGGTTCATGAACAATCAAAGAGACCAAGTATAGATCATTGCAGAGATATTTCACACAGTAATGGTTTCTTGCATAAGGACACTGAGCATGCAACTCCTGCCCCTCCAAGGCCCAACCTCAAACTTCCATCTTCCACCATACAAAGAGACAATACAGACAGAACAATAGACCTGAAATCATTGACTGATTTCAGATATGAAGCACGTGATAATAAACATTCGATGTTAACAACTCCACAATCATTACCTCTTCATGAAGACGAGGATTTCAACTTGTTAACTCCTGGCATGAATTTGAGAAGAGGAATCGAGATGTTTGCTGATGAATTTGAATCACCCGAAAGATTGCAAGAATCACAAGGTGCGTGGATTTTGATGCTTTGTCTTAAAATTGAAGTTTCTTTTACGGGCAATCTGAGCGCTAAAACGTACAATCTTGGCCAAAAGAAGCTGGGAAAAAGGCAAATTTCAGTGTCTTTGTGATGTTTCCTAAAATATCGAGGAGAAAACATACGTTTAGAGCCTCCTAATCCCCCCTCCCTCCTACTTCAATGTTGAGAAGGTCGAAAGGCGTTTGATTCAAGCAACTTTGAGACGGGGGGAGCGGGGGGGCTCGTAATCAAGACCGAAGTAGTGCAATTTTATGATTTGTCCCAAGTCTTTTGGCCAAGATTGTAGGCTAGAAAAGTATAAGAAATTTTTGATCTTTGAAAAATGCACAAGTCTTCTTTGCAGAATATTTGTACATTTCTTCCAGCTTTCTGGTCAATTCTATGCAATGCAGATCTACATTGTTTCTTTTGCTTATATAAAGGAACATTTACTTTTTACAACCCAAGGTGCAGCACATTTTCCTCTGAACTCTTTCTGGAACATTTTTTTCTTTAGGTTTGATTCCCCACTGAATTTATTTTCATTCGACATTCATACTTACCCATAGAATGGTATTGGAAAATATATGCTTAATTTTTTCCCAATACAAGCATCCTGATGGAGATTTTGAGAAACTTAGCATATTTTGATTTTTAAACTAGTCATCGCTGGAATAGCTATTCTGAAAAGGAGTCTGAATCGAGCGATATTTCTTTTAATTTTATACGCAAGGTTCGATTGAGTTGCATTAAAACTGCTGTCACCATTGTTCACATTTGAATGTTCGATAAAATCTACACAAATATCGTTCGATTCAGATTCTTTTTTGGAATAGCTAACTTTTGAAAAACCACCCTTATAATGGATACATATTTAGCAGAGCCAGATAGACCACAGCCTAATTCTCACTTTCTTCTGCCCTCTAATTTCTCTAACACTCATTCTTCATCATTTTATCTTACAGGAAACAAAAAGAACAGTTTAGTGACCGATGAACAACTTATTGACTTGAGCTAGAAGAAAACGAAAACAATGCCAGAGACTGTATAACATTTACATCACTATAAAAATTGGTATGTTTTGCATCCATTTAGCAGCTTTTAATTATTCGTTGTGAAGATTTTGACTTTGCATTTTGAGAATGATTCTGGATTGATTTGTTATACCGCACCAAGCGTCCCAAAATGATGTGTCGGCGTTTGCCGTACCGTAAAATCGTGAGTTAATGACCAGTTAGAATGAATTACCATGTTACCAACCATTTTATGGCAGACAGCCTAACTTAGATGCAGAAATTTATTTCACTTTAATCCGTCCTTTTGAAAAGTCTTGAGAAATGATAAAAGCTGCAATCAAATTTGGTTCCATTTTCAGCTTTAATATTTTCATTTTAAACATTTTGAACCATTTTATAACCATATTTGCATCAATATGGGACAACTGCCTCAATTATCTTGTTAGGAGTTTAAATAAGCAACCCATATACATTTACATGCAAGAGGAAGATATTTATCAAAAGGTTTTGCTCATTGCAGGATGACCATACCCACTTTTTAATAAATTGAAACTGAAATTCGACAAACGTTACCAAGAATTCTTAGTTCTCTTTAATGTATGTGTTCAAAAATATCTCCCAAGCAACAAGAGCAAATTTTGTAATACAATAGCAGCAGTTACGTTTTGATTGACATCTCAATTCAATGTGATTAGCGACTGCAGACAAAGAAAATTCTCTCAACCAGTAATTCAATACAAACAAAGCCGCAAAAATTTTCCCGAAACTAGCAGGGCAACCTGTCGCCTTGTGCAAGCGAAATGTGGGTTTTTAAGTTATGTGCTTATGAGGAAAGCAGAAGGGTAAATCTAAAGTTCTATTTGGCAGATTTTGTTTATTTAATTCAGAAGCCAAGCAGAAGACATTGTAATTCTCTCGCATGTAGGGCTTAAATGAAACGATTACAAACAGCTCCCATGCAAAACAATCCGTAGTGCATTTGATTTCTACATCTAAGCTAGACTTTCTGTTACAAAATGATGGGTATCTCATGGAAATTGCTACATTACTGGTGATCGTAGATTTTGGCCAATACCGATCCATAATTTTGGGATTCCCCGTAGTATTCTATTAGAGCATCAACCAGCTGTATTCGTGGGACAGTTCAAGCTGCTTTTCAATGATTTTGAATAAATGTATGATCCTCTGTTTATGTAAAATACATTTGTTTTGAATAAGAAGGTTTGAACGAAGCAAATCATAAATTTCTCTTGAAAGAATTGCGTTTCGAGTCTTTGGAGTTGAAAGGTAATGTTTATAATTTATGCTACAAGTGCAATGAACCTTTTAGCTATTCTAAAATAGAGTCTAATAAAAATTATTTTTGTATACCCTTTGTTGAATTTTTAAATCTGCACCGAGTGGCGTATCATTCTGTGAAAATATTGTACACCTTTAACAAAATCATTTTGTTTTCAAGAAAAATCCCTAAAAATCCTATCGTTTTAAAAAAGCTCGTATGCCTTGTCGGAAGAGTGATACACCCCTCGATCTGCACAATAGCGATAGAAGCTCTACCACCACTCAATTGAACCTCTCGTATCAAATGTATACAAATATCGCTCGATCCAGACTCTTTTGTGGAATAGCCAAAAGGTAAAGGTCTATTATTGGGTTTGACTGGATTTGATCAACTCATGAGTTTGTAAAGATTTTGAAAATGTGAGGGAGGAAAGGCAGAACCTGGGGATAGAGCAGAAACTAACTTTTCAAATGTTCAAACTTGCAAACGGCCATACTGTGCTGTCAGCTGTCAAACTCCATGTTCATACTTGATGAAAATGAAATTGATTCAAGGCGTGGGCATTCGGCTAAGGGTTGTTCACAAGGACCCTAGGAAATTGTATCCCCCCCCCAATGTTAAGATATATTTTAACACATTGAGGCCTTTCGGACTTGTGTCCTCATCAGAGTCATTTCATTTTGTCTTTTAGTTTAAATATCCTAATTAGAATCGACACGAATGGATATTCGTTTTACAGTTTAATTTTGGCCTAGATCACGCTTCATAATCAGAGTGATTTGGCCCTTGGAAGAGACAAGCACAAGCAAGGTCAATTCGTTGTAGGCACATGCAAAATTAAAATGACAGATAAAAAACAACAATTCTTTCAGCAATATATTCTCACGAGACAAACCTATCAATATGTAACTCACTGTAGCAACAAGCCAACTGAGGCTAGCAGTGAAGAATGCGGAAAATTGGTTTTGAAGAAAAACAAATCTTTATTACATTTGCCTGTAAGGGCTTGTTTTCCCGTTAATTTTAACGGAAACAACGGTTTTGATATTACTAAAGATTTTGATTACTTTCCCCAACAGGATTATAATAGATGTTTACTTTTGCTAGCAGAACGGTGTTTTACCCATGCAGGGAAAGCTGTTTGGACTGCAATGAGCGAGGTTTCATGATGTCAGAGTAACGGAGTCTTATTTGCCGTTGGCATAATTGATGTTCAGGCAGAAGGGCTCTATGAAACATGGGAACATACCGAAAAATTGCATGTAACGAAAGAAAACATTACATCGAAGGATCGAAGGGAACACGAAACAATGAGGGTCGCAAAATAGCGAGGAATATTGGAAGGCAAGACTTTCCTTTCAAAGAAAGACTTTCACTCGCTTTTTGTCTAAACACGGCCATTTTGCGAAGAACATAAATTAATCTTTTGAGTTTTGCTGCTAATGACCAAACCAAAAAGGCCTTTTTATTATTATTATTATCAATTTCTTTACCGTTGGATACATAAAAAATATAGCTAAAAGTAGTCAGCTAATTAATTCCAACGTTAGTTAAAATTTTAAAATACAAATGTTACATCAGAAAAAAAGGGGATAAAATATTTACAATTCATCGAAAGTATACAGTATAAAGGCATAAAAGTGTATAAAAGCATATATTCAAATATTATCATCATAAAAAGCCCAAGTTCGGAATAAAAACGCGTCATAATTTACATGGGCAATTTAAGGCTGATCAAACCATTCTCAACGGTAAAGTTCATTTGAACGCCCAACAGTCTAGCAAAAATAGTCTTTCTGCTTGGGTTACCGAAGAAATTCTCCAGACGGAAAGAAATTCACTTGAGAAACTGTTGGTGGGGAGTCCGATTGTGAACTGGACTTATTACGTAGTCGTTTCAATTTAGAACAACCAGAATTATGCCTGAAGGCTGTTTACTGAAGCTAGTAAATAAAGGGATTTCTGCAAATTTGTTTACATGCAGGTCAAAGGAATTCCCCCGCACTAGCAGAATATTTAAAATCTTGTAAGCGGGTATTGTGAGCGCCTCCAAAGAAGAAATACCGCGCGTACAACGAGTTATTCATAATCACAGCTGAAACGCGACGCGCTACATACTAGTTACAAGGACTCCAAGGCGCGTCGTGGTCAGGCGCATCGTGAATCACAAACTCTTTATTTCTTGCAGTTCGCTAGACGCGCTTGTAAGTAAACACTGGTTTCGTCAAAAAGCGAGAGAATGGACCACTGTTCAGGGCCCGAGTAAAAGAATAATGGTGGTTCAATCTTCCCCTTCGTGTTCTAAAATTAGTATTGAGCATCTTCCTGAGCTTTGATTGGTTGTGGTGTAATAATGGAAGCTACTGTAGCAGCCAATCAAATGTGCTCGTTGTCCCTATGGTACCATAAACTCACGGTAGAGTCTTCAATTTGATATCTCAACTGATCGGGATTCGGTAGCAGAATGAAGAGTAATTACACAAAGGATTATTGTAAAATGCATCGCGAAATGCATCACCACCTTCCTGCGTGTCAAACAACGTTCTGCCGTTAAAAGGTCCAATGCTAACCACAATCCTTTGCGCACCGAGTAAAAAAGCAAAACAAACAGAACCTATAGACTCATTTCAAAAGTCTCTTGTTTCGCTCCAACAAGCGAAAATTAGAGGGACTTGTGTAATGAATCTACAGAACCTAGCCCAGAAACAACTTATAGATATTTTATAAAAATCTACTTGAGGGCCATAAAGAATCATGGATCTACAGGACTTTAAAACAGCATTTGATGTCAACTGTGTTGTTATGAAAAAGAATGGGTCTGGTCTTTGCACAGGAGTTTATTTAGCTTGTTTGTCTTGCTTGCTTACCGTGTTTGATGATGAACAAAATCATAAAGAGAGACGATGAGCCAAGAAAGATGAAAATTCTAAATATGGATTCTGGATTTCATTCCTTTACAGTATATATTTTCCGTATGTAGCTCAGCCAACATAAAAACAATAATCAGCAAATTTATAACAACAAACTTTGATTACAAGTTTGAACAATGTAAAAGCAAAGAATAAAATCTTTTGTAATATTACTGAATCTAATTGACGTAGCCAATGATCTGTACAAGCAAACCATGCATGCCATGAAACTTCACACGTGTTTCTGGGCCTAATCAAGAACAAAGGCAGCGTGGAAAGTTGTGACTTAGAAATCCCCAAAGAAGATAGAGAGTATACAAATTGCAGCCTTTGTCGATTGTACTGATTCTAATTCGCCTCCCAGAAAATTCTAATAATATGAAAAAAATGTACGCCTTTTTCTCATTCTTTAAAGTTGTTGTAAAATTGATGCGAAATGTTTACTTTCAAATCTTCGAAAGCACGTGCCGCTCCACGATGTTTACCTTATCAGATTTAAGTAAACACGATTCGACACGTGCGCATGTTGGTTCTCAGCATGCGCAGAAGCTTGCTAAATGATTCACAGAATGAATAGGCCTAACTGAAAACGGAAGAAAGTAAGAAATTGGAGTTAGCGAGGAATTATTTTGAAAACATGAATAAATTCATCTCGCAAAATTGCTCCTTCTTTGACTTTTCTTGTTCGTACTGCACTGTTTATGCCATTGAAATTTCTCATTTGCGCCAGTTCCCAAACGAATAAAAGCCTTGGGTATAGGCAGCTATCTGTGTTGAAACCTGAAACTGTAGTTGTGACTGGCTAACGGAAAAACTCATATGGGCCTCGTTTTCATTCCTATAGATCGACTCATGTGGACTTTTAGCAGTGATTGTTGCTCAGTGAAGAAATAACGTTGCTCTTATTTGGATAATTAATGAGATTGTCGAGAAATAAGTTCTTCTTTCTATTTTTTCGTATGACGAATCAAATTGTCCAGGAAGAGCAGCAAACTCACTCTCAGAACGAGATTCGGATAGATCGGGAAACTTTGTAATTCCCCGTAGCACCACGAGCTACAAACAAAAATCAATACTTTGTACTGGTGTCAAAATCTGGAATGAAATCCCACCGGACATACGAAATGTAAAAACAAACAAAAATTTTCTACAAAAACTAAAAAAATATACATTAACAATAACTACGATTAAAACTCTGACAATCCAAACTACCCCCAGCTCATTTACAATCCATCCTGTTAGTATTTGAATTTTTATTCCACTTGTTTTTTTTTAATTCTTTTAATATTTTTTTCAGCCCCTTCATTAAAATTAAAGTAGATTGATAGATAATTATTCTCCTAGTTTTTTCTATAACCTGTAGCAATGCATTACTTTCATAGTATATTCAAACTGCTGTTCTTAAAATTGTAATTCACAAGAGGGGCATATGGCTCGAAAGCTCATTTGAGTTCTTTTCATATGTCCTTCAGCAATATTTTGTTGTTAATTGTATGCATATTAATGTCATTATTTGTTTTATATAATTTAGCTTTCTATTATACACTACACCAGTTGAAATGTATTAGTTTTAAATTTGCTGAGAATATACATTGAATACTTGAATACTTTCATACTAGATAATGGGCAAGAGCCAGNAAAAGTTTATTTCAAATAGACTATGCTTAGCATGATATGAAACCGTAAACAAGAAGTTAATCAAGCGACAGTGCAAACAGATTTATACAACTGGCTTAGCTATCACCTGAAAAATACAAGGCCTAAGCGATTTTGACAATACCTTGAATATACCACCAGTGATGGGTTCCTTAAATTATTTATATTTTTAGGGTCTATTTGCTATAACAAGTGTGACAAGAATAGAAAACCTCGCTCCTAGAAAAGACTTGTTGCCATGGTGCAAGATGGCACCTGTGAGAATTTTCACCTATCGCGAATTTCTCAATGGATTCGTGGTTAAATTTCATTCACAATCATTCTATTGACCTTCTGGTGTAGTTGTAAACGCGAGCGATGTTCTTATTGGTCGGTCGAAGACCCCATAACGTTTTTCGCCATTCATGTGATTTCCCATTGGTCGTTAGGGGTCACCTTTAGCCGTTTCACAGGAAGCACGAGAAGCAAACGGTGGGATGGGAAACGTAAATGTCATTTTCTCCACTTAGAAAGGGTTTTAATTGGAGGGAAGGGGCTTAATATCAACTATAGTAAATGCACTTGCACTTTCAGATGCTGTTAATGCGATTTATCAAATTTCGCCTGAATTTCGCACGATTTCACCAGTTTCGCCTGAATTTCGCAAAAGATTTTCCGGAGAATTTTGCTAAAATACCTGTTACCTGCGACATGGTCCATGCCTGCGAAAAGGGCTTGACAATAAATGTATATCAACAAACTTTCTGATGGCTGTCTTTTGAATTATGAATTTTTTCAGTGATTCTGTTTGGCAGCGCCATAGGAAGGGGTGGGGCAGGGGGGCTCAAGCCCCCCCCCCAATAATTTTGAAAACAATGGTGCCACGTCACAAGCATTAATTAGATGTATTGTTCTCTATTGTTTTAAGGACAATTGCCCCCCCTCCCAATCAGAAGCAGCTTCCTACGGCCCTGCTGTTTGGTGCAAACTTTAGATCATGTGGCAGTGTGATTGTGTTACCAAACGTTGGACATTCTACAACTTAGAACAGATACGTGGATAACATTTTATTCTAAACATTTCCTGACATGAAATTACTCCAAGATATTATGGCCGGTGCTGATTGGAAAATTTTGCAGAATATGATTTCTATATGAATTCTCTCGTCCTTTACGTTTGGTAGTATTTCAGTACGTACGGCATTAGCTTTCATTTTAGCGAGCAAGTACGATCTGCTTGACTGTGAAGTTTATCATTTTGCATGTTTTAAAGAACCAGCTAAGGCAGTTATCGCCATATTTATATTTGGGTCACCTCGAGATTTCCTTGTTATTTTAAAGAAACCAGCTTTCTTTGTTCCCAAATAGATTAGAATTCTAGCGGTGATCTTTGAGCAACGGACTCAACGGGGACTCAACGGAGTGATTTTCAAACCTGCTGAATGCAACGATTCATCTTATCTTTACGCGCAAGAATCGCGCAGTCTGGTGCGATCAAGCGGTAGAGATCTTGTTTCAATTTGATTGGCTTTCATCTTGCGTATCACGAATTTGATTGGCTGAGTAGAACAATCAGATGACCAATAGATCGTTTTGATTGGCTGTTGTGCAGTGGTTTTCCACATTGTTGTCTTTATTTGTATAAATGGCGCCATAAGTTGCGTAAGGCGGACGGTACATAATAACGAAACATTCAGCTTGAAGTTGGTCACATGAACTAGCATCAGTCATGATCAAAGTTCGTTTAAAAATTGATGTCAAATGAGATTGCAGATACAGCAAGATTACTCATAACTAAAGACTGTCATCCCAGCATTCATTTTGAGACCCATTATGAAGTTTCGTCCTGAAAGTTTGCCTCGATATTTTCAGCCTCTTTGCTTCTAACAAGATGCGGTTCTATGCTTTCCTCTCCTAATTAGCCATAACTCAGAACAGAAGACAAGAGGTTCTCATTTTTCCCCACTGGAGAATTGCTACCTTACATTCTTTTTTTTAGAAGAATATTTTAAATTTTGTCCAGCCTCCATATTCTTAAGAAAGCTTCGTTTTGAGCCTGAACATATTCTTAAAGTATTTAATGTCAGTCATGCGACTCTCTGTTATGAACATCACAAAACAGGCAACTGCTGAAAAATGAGACACAAATATGCTAGCCGAGGCTGGCAATATTCTTATAATATTCTTAAAAATTGGATGGTTCTGAGCCTGAATATTCTTATAAACATTATTCTTATAAAAAGAAAAGAGTGTATGTAGCAGCTTTTTTAAATTCGAGTCGTGTATCGAGAAGGTAATAAACTTCTCGCCTGGAGTTTTCTGGTAAGCCTATATTTGGAAACCAACAATTATGTGCAATTTCTTACAGTTTTAAGAATCTGAATCGAACGATGTTTTGAAATATTTCGATGAATTTTCGAATGTGCACAATAAAACGCCACTCGATCGAACCTCACGTATAAAAATGTATGCGATGTTCGATCGAGTGGCGTTAGAGCTTCTATCACTATACATGATATTGATATTGATGTCATAATCACGTTCGAATAAAATTGAGTGGCAAATTGAGTCCATAATGGCGGCCGCAAGCTTCGAGGCTTCGGGCTTCCCTGCTTCTGTCCCTGGAATCACATTCTCAGAGTCAAACTTTTTTGCAACAAATCAGCTTAGGAGCAAGCTGAGGCTTTGAAGTGTCTAATTTCATTTCTACTTCTTGCCTACTTCTTGCCTTTCTACTTCTACTTCATTTCTACTTCGAAAATACTACAAAATGTACCAAAATGTTGCTCGATTCCGATTCTGTTCAAAATAGCTAAAAGGTCTCTTTTTCCTGAAAATATACATTTTGAATTAACGTCGAGCTAATCAAACGTTTGTGTTTTTTGGGATACCCATAACTGGAAAATGGTCATAGGGAACTTACAGGTAAATACAATAGCGGCAAAGGTGCTACTGTGCGTTACTGTGTCTTATTTATGATGTTTTTTGCCGCCAAAGTTGCACACGCTTCAACAGGAGAAGGCATCCACTGCGCATAAAAGATCCGCTATCCTTCACAACGTTAGAACGAGAAAGGCCTTAGCAATTGATTGATAAGTAAGAGTAAAGACGCAATTTCTTGCGGAGAGCATATTCTATACGTTGCTATCAATATGGTTGTACAAAATAGTAAATAACAGAAATCATGAATTGGTTTACAACGGCGCTAAAAACGCCCCGATTTCTTTCATCATCGCTGCTGTGTTTTGCAAACGGCAGGCTATCAGAAAAATGCTATAAATTTTATTTGAGTCAGACCTTTTTGCAGTGTTAGAACGTTCTGGCTATTGCCTTGTAAGCATCAAATTAATCTTTCAAATATTATCAACAGATGAATTATTTAAAGAACTTTGCACCTGCGTGCGCCATCTTGAGGCCTTGCCCACGCAAACGCCTGGGTTTATCACTAGTAAGACAGCTGCTTCTTGCGTTTTTCAGCTCATTCTCGAAAGGAAAAACATGTTTTCAATCTTGAAATAATCCACCATGATTGAGGTGAAGTCTTTCGAGCATATGAATGAATTTCCTTCGGCTGTCGCTGAGTTAACGTTGTCGTTTGATTTCGCAAGAAAGACGTCCAACAATTTTTCATCGAGGATGCCAGTGGTGTCTTGTTATGGCCTAAATTATCCTGATCAAAGCCAATTTAATTTCAACAATTTCGCGTTCTAATTGCTGATGCAAGGAGGCAAGCCTTTCTGTGTTAGAATGAATCTCCGAATGCTTTTCTACCGTTTGGATGAATAAACTTTCATATCGACTAAAAATATCACGAAGAAAAGTAGTAATTTTTCCAAATTCTCCCGATAAATCATTACTGCTAAGTACAAGTGATTTACGCAAGGTAGAATACGTTTGAAGGAAAATATTGTTAAAATCTAAGATTTCCTGCAGCAGAAACGAGTAATGTTAAGGAAAGCAAGTGCGAACGAAACGGGCCTACGGGCGTATANGGCTATTGCCTTGTAAGCATCAAATTAATCTTTCAAATATTATCAACAGATGAATTATTTAAAGAACTTTGCACCTGCGTGCGCCATCTTGAGGCCTTGCCCACGCAAACGCCTGGGTTTATCACTAGTAAGACAGCTGCTTCTTGCGTTTTTCAGCTCATTCTCGAAAGGAAAAACATGTTTTCAATCTTGAAATAATCCACCATGATTGAGGTGAAGTCTTTCGAGCATATGAATGAATTTCCTTCGGCTGTCGCTGAGTTAACGTTGTCGTTTGATTTCGCAAGAAAGACGTCCAACAATTTTTCATCGAGGATGCCAGTGGTGTCTTGTTATGGCCTAAATCATCCTGATCAAAGCAAATTTAATTTCAACAATTTCGTTATCTGATTGCTGATGCAAGGAGGCAAGCCTTTCTATGTTAGAATTAATCTCTTTTGGCTTTTCTACCGTTTGGATGCTATGCTGGCCATGAAAATCATAGCATAAACTTTGATATCGACTAAAAATATCACGAAGAAAAGTAGTAATTTTTCCAAATTCTCCCGATAAATCATTACTGCTGAGTACAAGTGATTTAGGCTAGGTAGAATATGTTTGAAAGAAAACATTGTTAAATCTAAGATTTCCTGCCGCAGAAAGGAGTAATGTTAAGGAAAGCAAGTGCGAGCGAAACGGGCCAACGGGCGTATACTTCTGTTGTATACGCATTGTGATTGGTCGATTTATCAGCCAATCAAGATTTATCTTTGATTGAGTTGCATGGTCCAGTAAAAAGAAATGACAGAAGCTGGTTCGGAAATTTCGGTACTTGTAGGTTACAGGGTTACAGGATAGATCCTTCTGGAAAGTTTTTTCACCGCTTGCCTCTGGGCAAGTCGAAACGAAATCTTAGGTGACTGTATTCACCGCGCGGATCTACTGACGCCAATTCCTGGAGTGCGTGCGGTTTCCTGGGCAATGCATGCTCAAATAGGACTCAGTTTGTGGTTTGCAGCGATTCTGACTTGTATGATGACACATGCCACTAATGCCAATACCTGCATGCTTGCGAAATACCTCAGACAGAAGGACAATAATGCATAATTTCTAGACATGCAGCAAACATGAACTGACGTGCGTGATGGATTTGGGTGCGTTGGTTTGTTTGGCATGCTACAAAAAGCAGATCTTGGGGCCCTAGCATCTTTAAAGAGCTACTGTCACCCAGGGTTCTTTGCAGGCACGCTGAAATTTCAGACTGTCTGAAAATCAAATGTGGCCTAATCGGAAATCGTGGATCCAAACTGCAGTAGTTGAACTGACAGGAAAGTTTTACTTTGTTGACCTTTTCTATCAGTTCATCTCGGTTCATCTACACTGTTCTGTGAATCCATAGTTTTCCCTTCGTTTCCCTTCAGGCCAAATTTTATTTTCTGACAGACTGACAGGCTGAAATTATAGATAGCGTGCCCGCAAAGGACCCACTGCGCGGGGATGAACTTTCGTTGCTTTGCTCGTCGTCAAGTTTTCAAATGCAATATGAAACTTCATCTTGCATTTGGAATGACATTTTACTGTAAAGCCTGACTCAAACTGGTCATAAAAAATCAGATTTCGCAGTCAAATTTCGCCCCAATTTCATTTTAACTAATAATGTGAACCACAACTGAAAGTTCTTTAAATTATTAGACTTTGAGCATTCAGAGTTTCTTGCGAGTTCCATAACAATGTTCAATGTTTACTAGAAAACAATTGAAAATAAGTAGAAATGAGATGAGATAATATTTCTCGACTAAACTAAAGAGTTTCTTGAAGAATTGTCTCCCAATACTCCTCTAAATAACTGGTTTCTCTTGTTTTAGCACGTTTTTTTCTTGATTTTTTGGCGATCTTAGAGTTGAGTTTCTACACCAGTTTCTTGTGAAAAGAAAACGCAAAGAAGACGTGTTTTCGTAATCAAAGATCCTAGGGTCCAAGCGCCTGGTTTTTACTGCATACCAATGTATTTGCTCAACCAGTATCCTCGTTTACATTGAGGGCTCTTAACACTCATCTCCTCCATATATGGTCATAAAGCAAAGATTTAGTGAAGAGATTCAGACATTCCTGCTGGTGAAAAATATATTGTGAAAAATATTGCTAAATGTTTTGCTCAGCGATTATAAATAGCAGATGAGAGGTTCTGCAGAAAACACTGTGCAAAGAACTGACAAATCATTTGAAATTAAAACACTGTGCAAAGAACTGACAAATCATTTTAAATTAAAATAAATGTTTAATGTTTTCGTTTTAACAGGTTTCCTTGTTTTCAGAGGTTTTAAAACAATTTATTTCTGAAAATAATATAGGCCTAGGTATCAACATTGCTCCCTCTCTCTCTCTCTGAGGTTACGGAAATCAACTAAAGTTCCTTAGCGATTCAGTTGAACTTGAAAGAACAAGCCAATACATGACTAATTTCAAAATTGTCCACAAATTCGCCGCTTGTTTGACCGAACGGTGTTTTCATTTCAGAAAAAAAGGAAAACGCCCAGGCGTAATTTCTTCTTTTCCAACCTCTTCCTTCTCCTCCACATCACATTTCCTACCCTCTTTTTCCTCACTCATTATATCCGAGACGCCTTTGCGGAAGAGAGGGCAGATAACGCCCCACCACACGGCGGTATAGGACAAATAAGATACAAACGCCTTTTTCCTTTCATACAGTAGGCCTACACTTTTTCCGAGGGGCATTTCACTCCCAAAATCTCTCGTAGTCCTTTGGCAAAAAGCCTTTTGTTTTCAAAAAAATGCATTAAAAATCCGTAAAAATATATTTATTTTGAAATCTCGTAAGCTTTTTCGAAGGAGCGAATGTCATAAGAAACTTTGATGAGCACGGCAATAAAACCTTTTCGATAGACCTTTCAAAAATAGTTTTCAAGCCAAGGCGAAGATGGCAAATTCAAGCAGAGCACACAGTCAGGACATTTTGATGGGATTTAATGAAAACACGCCAACGGAACTTTTCCACATGTAGCTGAAAGCGATGCAAACTGAGGTTGTATCAAGGCAAGTTTTACATCAAAAGAAATGACGTAATTTGTGAAACAGCCGACAGCCCTATGGCTTCTTGTTTCTTGGACGTAAAATTAAGTTCTGCACTCTGGGATTGTGAAACTCTGCCTTTGAAACGACTTGACACCTTCTGACAATAGCGCAAAAACATGTAATTAGCCAGTTGGTCAGATGGGTCTCCTGAGTGTCGGAAGTCACTCCTTTGTGTCAAGTGAGAATTCTTTTATTTTTTTGTCAATGGGATTGTTTTTGCGAACGTTCTGTGATGGGGAACTGTAAGTTAACTGACTTTTTCCAAGAAATAATGTTTTGGCATTTCTATAGTTTCTTGAACTTAAAGAACGCCGGTCAACCAGCATCCTTTGCGGCCGCGCTTTGCTGAGCACTGCTATGTACGATGTCATATGAAAATGGCTGCCGCAGTCGAAAGGCAAAATGCGATGCGCGCAAAGGATGCTGGTTGATCGGCGTTCTTTAATACGAGAAACCGCTTACAAGAAACTCAGATCGTTTATTCTCACTTGTTTCCTGTATCATATTACTCGGAAATTACACGAGTTATATCTAAACATTGGAAAGGCTTCAAAACGCCTTGTTTTGAAATGTTCAGAAGGGCATAGAATTGATAACTTTAAGAAACTTTCAATACTGGCCAAGATTCTTAGTTTCTTACAAAAAATACACGCGTAGTGTAAGTATAGCACAAGCAGTGTTCGTTAAAAACTAGTTTCTATCTTGAAACAGGACAAATCTGAATTGAACTTCTAAACTCAAATTTGCAGGATAGATGGGATACAAGGGCACAGGGAAACAAGGAGGAAAAACTGCCGAAAAAGCTGTTTTAATTGCCCATGGTTTGGGGGCTTTATTACTAATCAACAAATCTATGACCTTGACCTATAATTACCAAATCTATGACCTTCAAAAATGATGAAGCATTTGATGCTTCCCATGAGCAACCTGGTAAAGAAAGTTCCATGATAAAGAAGACAGTTTCCATATATGTCCATGTTCGATAGCTCCACACTTCTTTAAATAATTTACAGTCAGATACATACTTATTTACAATAATGGTATCTATGCTTATTTTACAGTAAATTGACAACAATAATTTGCTAGTTTTGCTTAACAATGTCCTCCGTTCTAGCATTCATACAACCATAGCAAACCCTGCACCATTTATGTATATGAAATCAGCCGAATCAACTATCAACACAGAGAGTTGGAATGTACATAATTATGACAAAAATAAGATTTTTGGCAGAAATGGAAAAATACACCTTTAGTTAGCTTGCATCTCTTGTTGTTTACAAGTGCAAAATTGCCTGGAAATTATTTAATTTCCTGAAAAGTGTTTGTTTCATTTTACCCAAAGATGCAAACTAACATATTAGGTTGCACAGTACAGGCCTTGTGCACATATGAAAGACAAAATTTTTTTAAACAAGAATTCTTAAGAAATTAAACCAAATTCTTGAGCAGGAAAACCATTTCAAGATGCACAAAACCTGCAGTGTATCCTAAGGCCTTAACATAAAGCAAAATTAATTCTCTTGTCAAAAGAAGATGAATTTAAGTACACTACAAATATACAAATATCTAAAAACATAACATAGACCCAAAAATGAAAGGTATGTATGCTAGCCTATGGATGCACTGTAAAGCCTTCTTGGAGAATCAGCTTGTTATTCTAAGACTTTTTGGTTGAAGATATGAGTCTGGGTTGTAAGTTATATTCTAAGGAAACTTCAAATTCTCCATTATATATTTTAGGGGTGGTAGGAGAAATAAATAAATTCACAACAGCTACAAATTTTGTGAATAAATATCAAAACCTTCAAATAAATTAGATCAAACATCTTACAAAATCTACTCCAAATAAGGCTTTACAGTATTGTTAAAACACTCTTTCTGTATGGAACTAACTGAGGGGTGTATCACTCCTACAAAACAAGATTTAAAAACAAAGGATTTTCTTGAAGAAGTTAGGGAGTGATATGCCCCTCAGAACTAACAATGTAACGTAATTAGAGACAGGAATGTCTATGCTGTGTTTTTATGTCCCATGCAGGGTTAAACTAATGTCTTTAGCGTTTCATTTCCTTCTTACACAGTTTCTGTTCAAGCATTTCAGCTCAGTCAACTTTCTTCAGGGCACTTGGAAGTTCTTTGGGTATCACATAGCGTCTTCTTTCAGGATTTCAGGAACCTGTATCACTGTGGTTTCAGCACCCTTCTCCACTGTATGTCAACTGAACTGAAGGGATAAATCTTTCTGAAAAGCTGCACTTTGAGTGTCTTTGCCTTGAGGTCTTTGGGGTTAGTTTGTTCGTCTTTCGTATGATTACTTGTGGCATGCCATAGTCCAAAATGCAAATTCTAAGTGGTTCTTCCATATTGTGACAATTTTTGTACTTTCAATAGAAATATTTCTTCCTTGATAGAGCAGATCAATTTACTGAGCCATTTTCACCCAGAATCCTTTGCAGGCATGATGAAATTTCAGACTGTCTGAAAATCAACATTGGCCTAAATGGAAACAATGGATCCACACAGCAGAAGTTGAACTGCACTGTGAATCTATAGCTTCTGTTTAGGCCAAATTTGATTCTCAGACAATCTCAAATTGCAGCATGCCTGCAAAGGACCCTGGGTGATAATAGCTCTACATGTTGGTCACAACTGAATTTGCATTTTGGACTTTGGCTGCCACAAAGATATAACCATTTCTAGCTTTTGATGTAAAATGCTGCAGCCAATGTCCCCAAACCAAGAGTTGTAGCAACAAGTCCCTGGAACCACATTTTCTCATTCTCAGTCTTGACATCTCTAAACTGATCCATAAATCCATTCTACAGAAAAATAAAAAAAGGAAAGCTACTTAGTTGATAAGTAAAGACACACCCAAGTGGAATTTACAAGTATTTTGACCCCTATTAAAACTAGAAAAATTGCCAAGATATTCTACAATGGAGCTCAGAAAACCAATTCAAATTATCCGGCCAAAAACGTTTCAATTTTTATGCCCTTTTGATATTTTCAACTCAAGGCAAAGGTATCCTCATAGATTTTCAAAAGTCTTCCAAAATGATGAAAAAGAGCTCAAAAAGACTGTCTGAAAATATTTTAACAGGATCATTTGGATGATGCAATGCAAAACAAGATATCTGCTCCTGAAAACAGCTGATTTCAAAATCTTGCGTTTTTGGCTTCACACAGACTGTCACAAAAAACAAATTATTTTCCCAGCCCATAATTCCATGCACAAAAAGAGGTTATTACATACTTTAAATTTCTGGCAAACCCACACTGTGCAAACTCATTCAATTAAAATATGACCTTTTCTCTCTCTATTTCTAAGAGTTGTTTTGGGAAAAATCTAGACAGGTAGGCAAACAGCGAACACGGGATATTTGTATTGAGGTACCAAGGAAATTCCAAAATGTTTTGGTATAACTGTTTGCAGGGGTCCCATAGACTTTGCAGTTCACAAAAATAGGTCTTGCACACTTCATTTATTGAGGATCCGTTTCAAAAATCAAATTCTTATTTCTTTGCCATCAAAGTTAGTTTTCAATGCGGCTCCATCGAAACATTGTAACTATGATCGAAATAACCCAAACAAAACTTTGGTTCTGCATTTGCGACTTTTCGCATTACCATAGAAACCGCACATGGTTTAGTGTTTGCGGGCGGATTTTTACCGCGCGGTGGGAGTTTCTCAAAAGGACAAAGAAACGTTCATGGAAAAGGACTGGAAAAGGAAGCACATCAGATCTGAATGAAACCACTATCAACTATGAAGCCGAAAGAAAATATAGCTAGTTTTGTTTTAACTATAGCTTTCTCTTTCGTCGAAATCTATTAAAGTTCTAATGTTGACAAACTTACGAAACTCATGAATACTGGCGAGACACCCTTCGCGTCAAAGTGAAAACAAATATCGACGGAAAGTTCTCCCACACGCGATGAAAAGCCTTGCCAAGAGCTGTTTTGCCAAAATTTTATTGCGCATGGCAATATGCTCTTGGCTTGAAAATATCACAAATATTCTAAAGACGACAATATGGTTTGATAATGAGAAACGGAAATGCTTAGGACCGGGCACGGAATGATAGCTATGCAGCTTTATGCAGTTGTGCATGAAGTCTTGTTCACATTTCATCCCGTGAGATCTTCAGCGCCCCGTTCAGCTAGGACTTCTTCATACAAAATATTTTGTTCTGATGTGAAACGGTATAAAATTAACTGATCTACACAAAATAATTTTTGAAGCAAACAGGATTTTTATGAATTTGGGGTATTTCCTTCACGACGGAGCAAAACCCAACAAAACTACACGATAAATTTTTGTGGTTTTCCCCTGACGGCTTCATTCAAAGATCCTCGTACGGCCTACAAATTGTAGTAAACGGTAGTGAAACCAATCTACGGCACCTGTACAGATTTAGTTTCGATGCAGCAGTAAAATTCGACAGATTTGTCATATTGATGGAAATTTATGAATCTTTTAGGTTGAATTACTATAGCAAACATCGAAGCGAAGGATACTTGGCTTTCAATCTGAAACGCCCACCCCTTCGGTTGATCTTCGCTTCAGTAGCGACCATCTATTCATTGGAAGCCGCACCATTTTAGGCCCACAAAACACCCTCAAAACATCCTCCAACAAAACCCTTATAATAAAGCTCTCAACTTACCCATCCATGCCCTTTCTCTTTAATCCATATCTGCTTCCTTGCTACGAAGTTCCCGAGCCACTGGATGATTTTCTCGACCATGTTATCCATCTTACTACTCTTACAATGAACGGCAACCTTGGCGGCGAACGTATACAGCACAACCAGCCTTCCCCAGTTGATATCGTCCTTAAAAATCTCTTCAGCTATCTCGCAGAATGTCTTATACGCATTATCAGCATTGATATTTAGTCTATTACACATACTCTTCAACAGCATATCATGTTTGCATTCGATCTCTTCGCTTAGTCTTAGGATAATGTCCGTTTCTCTTCGAGGTGCATTCTTCAAAGGCCTTCCCACTTTGATGAAGATGAACTCCTTGGCGATGTCCTTCGCGATCTTCGCCTCTTGCGTCTGGTAGGAATCCGATGAAAATGTCTCGTTCGTTGGTCGAATGATATCCGTCATGGCTTTCCCTGAAGTTATAACTCGTAAGTACGTTGTAGAAGTGTAGTAATCGGCGATAGTTTCAACAGTA